>OFHS01000649.1:10639-34470 GCA_900245855.1 Calvadosia cruxmelitensis
GCCGCCCCTACGCCCGGTGGGTCGATAGCATCGTGAAATAGACCGGCCACTCCCCAGCATCTGGAGCTAGCCATAGCTCGTGTCCCTCTCGCTCCACAACCTCTCAGAAGGCGCGTGAGATTACAGGACCATGCAAATAGAAGTGGCTGAGCGCGACATTGTCGCAATGCCGAAATAAATGAATGAATAAATGTATATATTCCCGCTTAAGAGTAATTACTAACAATAGGTGGATTTCTCCGATTTGGAAAGCGTCACAACGTTGGAAGATTTTGTATGTAAAAAGTACGTTCAGTATGCTTTAAAGCAGAAAGTCATACAGGCAGTATGTGCCTATTTTTATTTTTATTGCTGTAGTTATTTTCATTTTCTGCCTTAGGATATCGCTGACAAATTACTTTTGCGCTTAAAAGCAGGTTGCACTGTAGAGACAGGTTTCACGTTGTTGCAATAGAAACTGACTTGTTTATTACCACGCATATATACATTGCGCATAATTATGACAACAGACCTGGTCCGGTTTAAAGACTGCGTTCACACATACTGCAAGTTGGGACATTATTCTGTTGCAAACAATTATTTTCTCTTATAGAAAGTGACAGGGTAGCATACTCGCATATGCGCGTAGTAATTGCATCAGAATTGCATTTGTTGCAGGCTAGTGTTCATTTCTTGCCTTTTTGGTAGCATAAGTATTAGTTTGATAGACCTTATTGCAGAAAAAAATCAGTTATTTTGGTTGGACATGCCTCATTTGATTTCTGCAGGCTGATGGAGCAATTAGGAAATGCTTCCAACCTTAACTAAACATTACCAACAAGCGGCTGTTCAAACCCGTATCTGTGAATTGCAATGCTGAGAATTTCGAATACTCTAATTTCAGGGCTGCAAAGGCGTAAAGAAAATTTATAATCAAAGTTCAAACGAACTCCCGCCATTTGTAAGAACACTCTTTTGCTTTTTTATGCGTTTCTACTAAAAAAAGTTGAGGACATTTTACAAAGTCAAGCACACCGTTGAAGGCGACTGCTTATCAACAAAACAACAGCTGGTGTAAACATTTTAGGTACGAATCAAACTAAATTGAATAAACAAAAACACACAAGGGGCGGTGAAATGATGTCCTCAATTTACTATAAAAGCAGACCATTCTTCAGAGATTGATCATTTTCGCTACACTTCACTGCCAGCATGTTTTTCTGTATTGCAATAACTTTGCATGACAAGCGTCATTTGATTTCTGCAGGCTGAAAGAGCAATTGCTTCCAACCTTAACTAAACATTACCAACAAGCGGCTGTTCAAACCCGTATCTGTGAATTGCAACGCTGAGAATTTCTAATGCTCTAATTTCAGGGCTGCAAAACAACAGCTGGCGTAAACATTTTACGTACGAATCAAAATAAATTGAATAAACAAACACATACAAGGGGCGGTGAAATGATGTCCTCAATTTACTATAAAAGCAGGCCATTCTTCAGAGATTGATCATTTTGGCTACACTTCACTGCCAGCATGTTTTTGCCGTATTGCAATAACTTTGCTCCTGTTTGGAATGGCAGTTCACCATGCTGACTGCCAGCAAGCAAAAGCTAAAGCATTTTTAAAGACATACAACAAGGAGGGACCGGAGTTTCTGAGTGTTTACGTTCAAGCTTACTGGGATCAAGAAACGAATATTACAGAGCACAATTCCAACAAAAGTATTGAAGCTGTGTTGGTATACGCTGATTACATACAAGAAATAAAGAGAAATGCATCCAGAATCTCTCTCGACAAAGTATCATGGAATCTAAGGAGGCAGCTGAAGCTATTGACGATGTCCGCAATTTCAAAGGATAAAGCCAAGAGGGAAAGACTTTCGAGAGTTTCGAATAAAATGATGGAAATCTACGCCAGTGGGTGTGTCAACGCAACGAATAAAGATGTAAAACTTATCAAAATCCCCGACGGTGAGACAAGATGTCTATCTCTAAACCCGGATCTGCATAGCATCATGCGAACTTCCAGAGACGAGAAAGAACTAGTGTTTGCTTGGAAAGGCTGGCGTGATGCTGTTGGTCCAACCATCAGACCTTTATTTAAGGAAATGGTTACTCTTGGAAATCAAGCTGCTAAGGAAAATAGTTGGATGGATCTCGGTGAATGGCTTCGTTCACCCTACGAAAAGAAGAATCTACCGAAACTCGCTGCTCGACTCTGGAGAGAAGTTAAACCATTATACGAAGAACTTCACGCATATGTACGATTTAAACTCAGCCTTACGTATCCTGACGTCGTCAAAGACCGAAAACCAATCCCTGGTCATCTTTTAGGAAATATGTGGTCACAAACCTGGGAGAATGTTTATGATCTCGTTGTTCCCTTCCCTGGTAAGTTTTGATCGATGGGAATACAGTGAAACCTGTCTATAACGGTCACCTCTTGGACCTGAGAAAATGACCTTTATAGACAGGTGGCCTCTCTGTCCAGGTTGATTTTTATAGAAAGTGTCATTTTTAAGGTTATGAAAAATGGCCTTTATATACAATTATACGTGGCTGCTCTATAGAGGTGGCCACTAGTACAGGTTTGACTGTAATCTAGTAGATTCGTCGCTGTGTTGTTTGCTCTTCGTATCCTGTTCTTCGTCCGCTGTTCGTCGTGATTGGTATCTGTTGCATCTGTTATTTAAACATCGTCTATTGTTCTTGTTGTGTAAGTCAAATTACTATAGACTTTTATTTTGTATAAGTTGTCTATTTGAAATCTATTTCCTGTTAACATGCTTATACAGTATGTAACTATCCCCTGTATTATTATGCATGTGCCCCAAGAAAAAAGCCTATGGCTTACTGGGTTTACAATAAATGATGATGATGATGATGATAGTTTTTACCTATTTTGTGAGCTCTCATAGCTTTGCCGTTGGAGTCAATATTATACCTCGTTCTTTTTCTAGGTGAAGCAAGCTTAGATGTCACACCAAAGTTGAAATCTCGAATGAAGAATGCTACAGCAATGTTCAAAGAAGCAGAAAGGTTCTTTGTGTCGATAGGATGGCCAGCATTGCCTGCAAGCTTCTGGAAGAAGTCAATGCTCACAAGACCAGTGGGAAGAAAAGTTGTTTGCCATGCATCAGCCTGGAGTTTCATAAAACAAGATGTGAGGTATGGCGAATCAAACCAAACACTCTTCCATCTGTTAATACGTAATCAAAATACTGGTATTGAATAATCAAACGCGAAGAATCAAATCTCAAATATTTTTCAGTTCAGTCAAACCTGTGTTAGCAGCCAGCTCGGCTATAGAGCAGCCACCTGTATATAAAAGCCACTCTGCATAACCTCAAAATAATACTTTCTATAGAAATCAACCTTGACAGAAAGGCCACCTGTCTATAAAGATCATTTTCTCAGGTTCCAGAGGTGACCGTTATAGACAGGTTTTACTGTAGTAGCCATTTGTGATATAATTATACCATAAATGCCATTCTCTTTGCTGACAATCAAAATCAATGTTATTCCTTGTTTAGGATTAAAATGTGCGCCGAAGTCAATCAAAAGGACTTCACTACAATTCATCATGAACTTGGTCACATCTACTATTTCCTGTTATATGGAAACCAACCGATGGCATATCGCGATGGAGCCAATCCTGGGTTTCACGAGGCGGTTGGTGACGTCATGTCCTTGTCCGTACAAACCCCTCGACATCTGCACAGGATAGGACTACTAGACTCAGTGACGAAAAATACAAGTAAGTCGCCATGACAACAGACGGTTACAGTCAAACATGTATTAGCGGCTTCCTCTATAGAGCAGCTGTTTGTATATAAAGGCAATTTTTCATAGCCCCAAAAATGACGCTTCCTATAGAAATCGACCTGAACCGAAAGGCCACCTGTCTATAAAGGTCATTTTCTCAGGACCCACAACAAGTGACCGTTGTAGACAGGTTTCACTGTACCTAGCTGGCATTACGGTATATGAAAACAGTTTCAATCTGTTTCAGAAATTTGTAATATTCGAAGTTGATGTTAGATCTTTTGTTTAGCATCTATTATAAGAATGCGCATTCTGTTCCTTTTTCAAATGATTTACCGTCTGCTATCTTGAATTCCGCAGAAAGCGAACTCAATTTCCTTCTTCAAATGGCACTGAAGAAAATCGCCTTCCTTCCGTTTGGGTACATGATTGATCAATGGCGCTGGAATGTGTTCAACGAGAAGACTGGGGCCCATGAATACAACAGGAAATGGTGGGATCTACGTAAGAAGTATCAAGGCATATCCCCAGCAACCACTCGATCAGAGAACGACTTCGATCCAGGTGCAAAGTATCACATCGCATCAAATGTGCCTTATATTAGGTGAGTCACTGGACTGAGTCGTTTTCTGTTAAATCTAGCATGCCTTTGTCGATATTCTAACATGCAGGTTGACATTATAATCGATAATTGTTGGCGTGGTAAATGAAATCGACCTCATTATGACACCGTACGGGAACGAGGCATGAGCAGATTGCCAGTAAACGATGAGTCATAGATTCTATTTCTTCTTTTAGATACTTCTTCAGTTACATCATGCAGTTCGATTTCCACGACGCAGCATGCAAAGCATCAGGATTCACTGGACCTCTGCATGATTGTTCCATTTATCAATCTCGTGCAGCTGGCAAGAAACTCAAGTGAGTACAGCGGCCGTTCGCATTAGCAAGTGTTCGATGGGGGAATGTCCCCAATTCCACTAGGAGGGGAATCTCCAGTGATTTGCAATACTTATTTATCAGCACCAAAGTTGCGAATTGATGTTTATCCGCTACAGAGAAATCAGAGCAAAGCGATTGGAAAGTAAACATAATGAGTATAGAAAGGTTTTACGTTGAGGTCGCCCAATTGAATTACAGTGAAACCTGTATTAGCGTCTACCTCTATAGAGCATCCACCTGTAGGTAAAGGCCACTCTTCATAACCTCAAAATAACACTTTCTATAGAAATCAACCAAGAGAGAAAGGCCACCTGTCTACAAGGGTCATTTTCCCTCAGGTCCCAAAGGTGACAGGTTTCACTGTATACACTCCTGGCCAAACCTTGTTCTTTTTTCATTGATAAACCTTCTCACGATAATATTTGAATATTGTGAAATTCACTGGTTCTGGTTGCAATATTCAGACTTGGTTTAGTAACTTTTGGCTTGAGGCGTGAACATCTATTCCTGTACTACACGTGAAATATAATTAATATACTCCTTCAAAAGAAAGAATTTTATTTATATACAGACAGCACTTTAGCAGTAATGGCAAGTAAGGGGCACTGTTTGTGTTGCTCTTATAGCCGTAGACTTTACTTGTAGTGGTGTCACTGAGTTCCCGCGGCACTAACTCTCCGTATCAATCCAATATGGGTTTTATTGATACAGAAATAACCAGTTTTCATCACCTGCTTCTGGCAACATAATGGCAATATTTTAGGATTGCATTAATTAGGATTGAAGATATTGCATACTTTCAAAATAATATGAGAATTTTCTTGTCTCCCAACAGAGACATGTTGAAATTGGGCAAAAGTAAGCCATGGCCTGTCGCTTACAGAAAACTAACAGGCAAGTCTCGTATGGATGCCAAAGCAGTATCAAGATACTTCCAGCCTCTTATCAAGTGGATGCGACAGCAAAGAAAGAAACATGGTTACTCATTGGGATGGCATTAAACCCAACAGCGAGTCATAATGGCAGATTTCGAACGGGCACCTCGCGTTCAGATCCATGAGCTGGCCAGACGATGTACAAAAGTGTTCGTACTAATTTAATTGATTAACTCATGAAAAACTATTGTATCCACATACACTGTTTGAAACTCTTCTTCTATCGAAGCTTTCCTTGATTTGAAACAACAAAAAAACTAGAAAAACTCTCTACTTTGAGTCGCAAATCAGTGTCTTGACATATCAACATTGTAATTTCAATTGCAATTTGAGTATTTACAAGCTCCTCAACGGCGCTTTACAAGAAATCTAGAATACATAATATTTAAATGGTATTAAACCAGGTTACTATGAAGCGTGCTACAAAATCAATATCAGTTTTAGCTAAAACTACCGTGTCAATATTTTCTAACATAAGTATGGTTAATGTAAGCATAGTCAAAAAATAGATAGAAAAAAAAATAGATAAAAATGGTTAAAAATATAAAAAATAGTTAAAAATATACGATGCCGAATGATTAAAATTACTAGCAATGGTATGCCTGGTTAAAAAGGTGCTGTTTAATTCGATGACGGAGTATACGCAGCGATGGCGATTTACGAATGGATTCAGGCAAACTGTTTGCAAGTCAACGGGGTTGCTATTTGGAAGGCGCGTGTTGCGTATTGATGCTTGAATCTTGGAACAACGAGGTCACGCTTCTTGGACGAACGTAAGTTAGGTCTTGGATTATCCTTCGTTGACAACACATATCACGGGTGCCATACCATTTATGGCCTTGTAGTTGGGGACACACAATTTGAACTGTAAGTGTGCGCTTTGTTGAACAGGCGGGCAATTGTATAGTGTGCCTCTTACATAGTCGGCGATATGGTGGAACTTAGGCATTCTATAAATTATCCGCGCACAAGCATTAATGATGGATTGCATCGGCTGCAAAATTATTTTCGGTGCGCTAGCATACAATGAACTGCAGTAGAATGAATTGCGAGATAGTATCAGTGGATATGCAATGAATGAATGAGGAATTCAGTTGGCGTCTCGCAATCTCACGGAAGTCTTAAAAACTTGAATGCAGACTGCTTCGGCCTACAGCTACGTTTCCTTGCAGATTTTCAAAAACTATTAGGTAATTTTGATCTATTACAGCATTATAGACTGCAGATATGAACATGTAAATATTTCTGCAAGTTCTTACCTTACGAACATGAACGCAGAGAAAGTCGAAGCACTTGACAAGTTCTACACCGAGAAGTTCCTTCAAGGCAATCACAGAATGAGCTGGGAAGAAACGAAGGAAGCCATCCAGAATGCGGCGAAAGAAGTATTGGGGAAACCTGTGAAAAGAAGTCATGATTGGTTCGGCGACAACGACACTGAGACTGAGCTTCAAGAACTAATGAAAGACAAGACGAAGAACCGCCAAGAGATTCGAGGGAAGGTGAGGGAGACTAAGAATCGTTGGTTCCAGGAAAAGGCTGAAGAGACACAAGAATATGCCAACAAGAAGAACTTCAAGGAGTTCTACAAAGCCCTGAATGCACTCTACGGTCCTAAGAAGAATAGAAGCCATCCCATTGAGGACAATGATGGAAATTTACTGAGTCGAGCAGCATCGATTACGGAGAGGTGGAGGGACCATTTCAATGAGCTGTTGAATCAACCATCAAATGTAGATGAAAGCGTGCTTGAAGGTTTGCAAGTATAATTCCCACCTCACAAGAACTAGAGATGCTGAGCCAACTTTGCAGGAGGTGGAAGAGTCTCTCAAGTCTCTAGCAAGCGGTAAAAGTGCCGGCTCAGATGGAATCCCACCTGAATTGCTCAAACATGGAGGCCCAGCTCTCATAATGCAGCTACACTCCCTATTTGTTGGTTTCTGTCGACGTGGGGATGTCCCAGCCGACCTAGTGGATGCATTTATGGTTATCTTGTTCAAGAAAGGCTCACATGCTAAGTGTGCCAACTACAGGGGAATATCGCTGTTGAGTGTCGTTGGAAATGTTCTATCTGGAGTGATACTAAGCCGGTTGAATGCAGTTCTCACAACGGTGTACCCTCAATCACAATCAGGTTACCGGAAAGATCACAACACCATCGATGGAATGTTCAATTTAAGACAACTCGCTGAAAAGTCACGTCAACAAAGGCAATCGATGTACATAGCATTCGTAGACTTCACGAAAGCCTTCGACAGTGTCAACCGCGATCTGCTCTTTCAGATCCTACACCTTGTTGGCTGCCCACCAAAACTAATTGCAATTATCAAGGCTATGCAAGAAGGCATGAAGGCGAAACTGATCATAAACGGTGAACTCTCTGAACCAGTCGAATACACAAATGGTGTGAAGCAAGGTTGTCGGCTTGCACCGTCATTGTTTGGAATCTTTGCAGCAATCTTCCTCTAACTAGCCTCCAAAGGCAACGATCTTGAAAACGCCGGCATCCAAGTTCGCTTTCGGAACGACGGAGATCTATTAGACTTGAGGAGGCTGAACGCAAAAACCAAGGTCAACAAAATGTTCATCCGCGAAGCACAGTATGCTGACGATATAGCCATCGTCTCCGATTCACCACAACAGCTACAGGAGTTGCTTGATAGATGCAATGAACTGGCGACAAAAAATGGGACTGCGCATCAATTGCAGGAAAACAGAAATTATGTCCATCAACGCAACTATTGCAAATTTCACCGTCAACCAACAAGAACTGAAATCTGTGGCATCCTTCAAATACCTCGGGAGCTAAATTGACCAAAACTGTATGATGGACAAAGAAATCCAGAGCCGAATTGCTTCGACATCATCAGCGATGGCCCGTATGAAGGACACAGTATTTCAAAGTAAGACCTAACCACGACAACCAAGTTCATTGTCTACAAACAATGTATCGTACCCATCCTCCTCTACGGGTGTGAGACCTGGGCCCTCTATCAAACCCAGGTGCACCAGCTGAGGGTCATTCAACAACATCACCTCAGAAGAATTCTGCGAATAAAGTGGGATGACTTCGTAACGAACGAAGAGGTGCTGGAGAGGGCAGGGATGGATGACATCATCGGTCGTTGTCAGTTGCAATGGACAGGGCATGTACGCAGGATGGAACAAGAAAGGCCGTGCAATGCCCTGTTGCACGGTGAATTAGAGAACGGTATCAGGAAGATTGGGAGACCACTTCTCCGATACAAGTGCACATTGAAGATGAGATTGAAAATCGCGGGCAAGTTGAAGGTGTGGGGTGGAGCCAGTAAAGATCGGAGAGCGTGGAAAGAGATGACGAATGAAATGCTGAGACAAGGGAATCGAGAGAGAAGATCAAGAAGCTTGGCGAGAAGAGCAAGGCGGCACCAAAAAGAAGGACTATTACTTCTGGACCCTGACTAACTGGCAGGCATCGGCCCTGGACATTATTATTATTATATTATTATATTATTATTACCTTACGATAAATGTTGGTAGTCTTGTTATTTAGCCCCGCTGGAAAATTTGATAGACGTTAATTATTGTATGGTTCTGTAGATGCTATCAAAGCATTGAGAATCAATCCATCACTCCAAAGGGCACAACTTTAACGCCGGGAAGTGTCGGCAAAACTACTCGTTATTTTTTCTTGGATTATTTTAATCATTCACATTCATGCAAGTGTAAACTAGGTTTAAATATTTCCGTGTTTAGGCGTGTTTAGGTTTAATTGGCATTACATTGCAAGGATCGAGATGCTTATTGTGAGAGGATTGTGGAAGTGTAGTTTATACAAGAAATTACCAAACGATGCTCGAGATGTATGGAGATTGATATCTCCGTGCTTTGTGGCAAGATTGCATAATTTTATGTAAACAGACAACAAACAAATTAACATGATATTAAGTAAACAAACAAACAAATAAACAAAAAAAAAACAGCAAAAATGTTATAATTTTATGAAGCTCTTGACTTATTTACATTTCGAGCTACTACTCTACAGAAAGAGGTACAGTTTTATGATCCACGAAATATATATAATTGAGGCCAACTGTGTGCAATTGTGCATCTGGATCATATGCTGTGTGCCCTTTCTTGGCTTTTACGAACAGAAGGAACACGTTTTAGCACAATATTGCTTCATTAATGGCTTTGCACTTGCGCAGTAGCCACTCCGTTTGCTTGCTGCGCAGCTACTGTCACGATCGAAGCATGGTTTCTTTGTAACCGGCGGCGAAGTTGGAATGGTATTCTGATCACCTATAAACCAGAAGGAACTATTATTTTTATCAAGTTAATCTAGTATGAAATGGGGTGATAAGAGCATGCCTCAATCCAACCTTTGGAGGTCTCTCATAAAAAATACCAATTTTGATATCCTGGGAATCATTTCAGGGAAATAATGTTGTTTATAAACTACAGAAAATAGGATACATTAGAAATATCTTATATAACCCTGCCATCAGTAGATCATTGAATCGTTATGCCATAATTTGAACAATTGCTACTTGACTCAATAATTCCATAGTAATCAAATAATTTCATATGAAGTTCTTTTGTTTGGCAATGTGAGATGCAACAAGCAGAACTTGCCCATCTTGCTAAGTTTATTAAATAGGACAACGAAACATATACCCATAGTGTATTGTAGTTGTCTATAATTCTCCAGGTACATTTTCAATTTGGCATTAATTAAATTATTTAGAAATTCATAGATCTGCTATCCATTAGTGTAATGATTCAGGTCATAAGCAATGGATCTGACAGTGAAGGCACTCCACGTTGACCCGCTGTGAACGCGGGTAAATTCACCAGTTAAAAGTTTTCAAGAGAACTGAGCAATGATCTGAAGTTAACTGTTTTGAATACAGTGAAACCTGTTGATAACGGTCACTTCTGGGACCTGAAAAATGGCCTTTATGGACAAGTGGCGTTTCTGTACATGTTGAATTATATAGAAAGTGTCTTTTGGGGTTATGAAGAGTGGTCTTTATATACAGGTGGCTGCTCTATAGAGTTGGCCGCTAATAAAGGTTTGACTGTATTACTGTACCGTATATGGCTTGTATGGCCGTAATATCAGCAGATGGTAGTTGGAAGTTGCGAGGGAATGCCTGCGGTTGGTAAGGGCCGTACATCAAGGCTCTGGGATTGGACGTGTGGCGCAGACCAAGAGCGTGGCCAATTTCATGTGCAGCTACGAAATAAAAATCAGTTTCATCCCCCGTGGGATTTGCACTGAATGTCTCGTCTTCGTCAAAATGGATATCGCCATTCGGGGAGTAGGTTGTGTGAGCTAGGTCACGACCTCTGCCATCAAATCTGAAGGGGTCACCATGGTCACCTCTGTAAAATCTAAAAAGGAAAATAAAAAAATCTCGTTGATGTCACACTTGAAGACAAGGCGAATATACAGCTCTGTATAAGTTGGACTGATTGAGTAGAGGGATTGAGAACACATGCTCCCGTGGTATTGTGTCAAGATGAGTGGTTGATCTCTTATTAATTAGTAATTAATAATTACTAGTATTTGTTAACTACGCATTATTTACAAGCGTCTTTGTTGTAGGCAATTAAGAGCTTAAATTTGTTCCTTGTTTATAGAATTTGAATTATTTATATAATGTTTACCCTCTATACATTGTTTAACGTTGATACTGGATATTAATCAGAGTCACTGGTTAGTAGTGTTACTGTTTAAAACTAACGGTAATCTCCATCAATTGTTGTTAACTGAGATGTTCTTCTTTGCTGCTGCTGCAAATGTTTAAGACGCCTTGTTAAAACAAAGGAAAGGCNCTTGTTTATACCAAGGGTTTATACTTTTAGTCCGGTTAATATCCCACATTGCTTTACATCCTATATTTGGTTTGCACGAAGGGTGGGATATTAGGCAAGTTAGATTGTAATAAAAATCTTAGATTTTGTTGTATCATTCATGTATCTGCTCCGTGGAAAAAGCTTTTGTATGCTTATCGGATTTTACAGAATAAACGATGATGGTGATGATGATATTGAAGGATAACGAGGCGTGGCCTGATGAAAAGATGTGTAAAATCTAGCTCTCTGGTTAGATATAGGCAGGAATTGTGTTTATATACAGTAACGTAAATGAAAATGAGAACAATAGAGACATAGAGGAGGCTAACTGACGCGGGAAAGAGATTACGGTACCATGTTATACCTATCGTTACATTATGAAGATCTCAGAATTGCTGACTGCGTATATCTGCATTTCTGCTTTTAACCTATAACACCATCATACTATAGTCTTCAGATTGTGAAGCACGATACATCGAAATTTTCTCAAATAAAGCACTGAAGGAAAGTGTTTCTTTCCAGCTAAGTCACAGTCTGCCTTTCTGTTACAATTCAAACTATAAAATATCGAATTCGTTAGAACACAGACACANATAATTATGATTGTGCAAATATAAGCCTAGTGGAATGCAAAACTAAATTCCAGAAGTAAATCAGACACCTCTATTGAGCAGCCACCTGTATATAAAGGCCATTTTTCATAACCCCAAAAATGACACTTCCTATAGAAAACAAACTGGTCAAAAAGGCCACTTGTCTGTAGAGGTCATTTTCTCAGGCCCCAGAGGTGACCGTTATAGACAGGTTTCACTGTGTAAATAATAATGCGCATTCTCAGAACTCATTTGAACTTACCCTATGTCTATATCGGCTTTTGAGCTTGAATCGACCAGGACAAAGGTGAGCGGAGTTACGTCCGACCAGATCTTGAATGCCGCCACCATTAAACGCCGAATGTCATCCCGAGGCATATCTGGACTGTAATTTAGAAACTTGTAAGTCAGTCGGTATTTGTTCCATTTGCTATATGATCGACTGCCACTGTAGGCAACAGTTGTTGCATGTGGAACTCCGCATCGTTTTCCTTGCATCTGTTTCAACGTAGCCTTGTCCAATTTTCCAGTAACGGGAATACTTGAAAAGGTCTGGAATTTGCTCACGGCGTCGGTGAACGATATCTTGAGGCTTTGACCTTTTACCAGATCCAGGTATCCGTGGCGGTATAGAAATATCTATTTAGAAATGTCCACAAATACGAGCATATAAATCTTAAAGCTCATAATAATTATTATGAATATTTGCAAAGAATGTATAAATGAGAACCAAATTGTATAATGTCCATGCTTCGTGATTAATGCTTAGGTCAATCATATGTCGTGAGCTTCAATCATTCGTCAATGGGGTATTTCGTACGAATTGCATTTAAAACTGAAATACTTACCAACGGATCGGTTGCCTTGGAGACAGCTTCCTGCGCAATCAGAATTCCCCAAAGGATAGCTAACAATAGTTTCATGGTGACTGCAATGTATTCAAGTGTCCACAGCTTAGTTTTATAAAGCCGTTTGAAATGAACGGCATAAAAGCCTTTTATAGCGAGTTCGATTTTATCGTGTCAAAATAGCGGGGTGAATGACGCTGTAGACCTATTCATGCGCTTGAATCGTTCATGTTATAACTACGACGTCGAAATTGCATATGAGTTGGCCAAATCTGTCGAGTGGTGCTAGCCTGTATAAACACGCTGCCTCGGATCAACACCATCAGCCTTTTTCTTGAGAGGAACTGATCATTTGAATTATGAGATAACCTGCTGATATAAAATTAGCGAATTAAACCAGGCTAAATTGTGCCAAATGATCGTTTTTTCTTTGTAGCACACTCATACCTGTACGATTATTATTCTGAGTATTATCGTGTTTTGGGGAGCCATGGCAGCTAGTCGTTTTGCGTGAGCTGGCTATAAATATTTGTTTTATAACGAAGTGTCAAAATACGATGGCGTAAATTCTGCTGAGTTGATACGATTGTTGGACTTGAATTTCTTCGTCTGACTCTGATATTTAATTTTTCTTTACAATAACAAGTATTTCTTTTTACGTATAACAGGCATTGCAAGAGGCATCCCCCCGGTTTGGTTAACTTTGTGGTGTCTCATCAAGCATCGACATTCGCACTCAGACCGCAAAATATAGCTCCCGGCTTTATTAGTCGCGGAAGATGTTTTCTATATCATAACGCCATGGCTAGGTTACAAGTTTATTGAGCAAAGTTTTATTGCATACTGCACTGGTCAGCAGCTATGTAGCGACATTATACAGACTGAAGACACTGCAAGGAAAACAGCACAAAAAGCCACGTATTGTACAGTACTGGTAAGCTCATTCAACCTGTATTTCACTCTGACGCACACTGAAACAGTCATATAACTCAGAGAATCTGAGTTTAGTACTGTAAAATCACAACGAAAAATGAGAAACAACTTAGCGCGAGCAACGCTGCAACGCGACATCGGCTTTTTACGCGACTTGCGAAGAACAGTTTGAGCTTGAGCAAAATTTTACTTTTCTTACTAGTGAAAAAGTTTAGTTGCTGCTTCCGGTTACAAGGAGTACGTGTGATTAATTATTACAGGATAAGTGTTTGTAAATTTTAAGCCATTTCGAGAACAATATAAAGCTGCAAAATTAGCAAAATCGATGCAGAAAGAAATGCCACGAATGCGTTCTGTCCTGAGAACTCAAAGAATATCGCAACGAGGCTGTCTGGACTTTCACCGTGACTTTCACTCATATCCAACATGGCTGGCAAGCGTGCAGTTCAAATGCTGGACCTTGGACGGGTAACTTACGGGGAATCTCTTCGAGTTATGAATACGCTGCTGAGGCGAAAACTAGATGCATTGAAAGAGAAAAAGGAGCATCCAGATTATGTGATATTCTCGGAGAACAATCCCGTATATACCGTTGGTTTGAGACGCAAACGCTACAACATTGAAACAGAATTGAAAAGGCTGCGATCGCTCGGCGCTTCGCTTGAAATTGTTAATCGTGGTGGCCTTATAACTTTCCACGGACCTGGTCAGATTGTTATGTATCCTGTATTTGATATAAGGCATTATGTGACTGGCATCCGCTGTTTTGTTGATCGTCTTGAAGAGGTTGCAATTGAAACATGCAAGTCGTTTGGAGTCATGGCACACCGAAGCTCAGATGTTGGTGTTTGGATTAGAGACAGAAAGCTTGCTGCTATAGGTAATTTACATTGTTGTTAGCCTATGTGCTTGCTTTTTGGAAAACCTATCATTGTGTTCGACGTTTAAAACTTTTGACAACACGCAAGCAGTGAAGCAGCTAAGCAAGACTGGAATCTTTGAATTTTTCAGACCCTCAGGACTGAATGGAATTTATGTACTGCGCGGCGGATATCTCTGCCGCGCAAGTCTGGCCTGGCTGAATCCACAGCCGCGCAATTCTGAGAATTGAGCTCAGCTGCAGACAATTTCATCAGAGCAACAGATTCTGTTCGCAATCCTCACTTTAACTCTGTTATTCAAGCTGATAACCGCGCATTTTAGTCATATCAACGAGAGGCCAAACGCGCAAAATGTTTCGAAAATCTTTTCTCCGCCGCGCAAAATACAAAGATTCCAGTCTGACCTTCAGGACGGATACATTTATTAAATAGATCGTTGCTGTGACTAAACTGCATGGTCCAGCTGGTGATTCAGCTTAAATATCAGACTTAAAGTTTAAATTTGTGCTGACAGAACGTATGTGCAGCTTCGAGCAGAATTCTCAGAATCTGCGGATTCAATAGGGCAGACTTACGTGATGGAGATCCAGTCTGCATTCGGTGTTTGCTGCGCGGCGACTTTGAAAATGCACGGATGGTGTGTGGATATTACTCATACTAGTTCTTCTTCAAATATTGAAAGATGCACTAAAATTAGTTCGAAATCAGAGACTTGCGCACCTGTAGCATAAAATGCAGTCTGGATAGAGATCTCCGCCGCTCAGTACAAAAATTCCAGTCTGGCATCCAGAGTGCAAGCTAGATAATATGCGACATTCCTCTGGAAAAAATTTTTTCGGGTAGGCGTGGGTGTAAAATGCCAACTTGCCAACCTGTTGCATAATACCACAGTCGCTTCGACAGCGTGAAACAGTCAAAAGAGCTTGAGGAAGACCTCGACTCCATCACCACCTGGTTCAGAAGCAATCATCTGGACATGAATCGCAGCAAAACTCAGCTGTTAACCTCGGCAAAAATTCCGATAAGGTAGTTGTCAAAATGGGAGGAATGGCAATCGAGCGACAAGACCAGATGAAGATCCTTGGTGTCACTCTCGATCCAACACTCACTTACAACAGCAACGTGAGCAGCATCTGCCAATCCGTCACTTCCAAAGCAGGAGCATTGGATAGAATGCGGAACTTTTTCCCTTCTCACAAAAAAAACAGCCATTGTGAATACGTTCATCTTGCCCCAGCTAGAGTTCGCAATTCTTTTACATTGCGGACTCAGTAAAGGAATTCAACAGCGACTCGACAAGTGCCTCGCGAGGAGTGTCCGCCTCGTACTCGGTCTAAGTAAATCAACTCCATCCGCTGACATCTTCTCCGCCCCGGTCTACACTTTACCTCCCTCAGACACAGGAGCGCTGCTGCCGCACTGGTTATGTGCCACGACGTCAAACACGAACAAGCCCCAAATTACACCCAGGAGCTATTCTCTTACGTCACGGGTAGGACCAGATCAGCCACGAGGGGCGATTTTAAAATCCCCGTGTGCAACACCGCCTACAAGAAGAACTCCGTCTGTGTGTTAGCTGCTCGGCTTTACAACTTGCTCTCCACTTCTCACCGTGACATTTTAAACTCAACAATCAGATCCTTTTTTAAAAAATCCATTCAAGTCATCGATCTCTGTTCAATTTTAGCCTCTTTTTAGTTTGCCTTATTTTAAAGTTTTTATTCTCATTTATCCAGCATTGCTATAGTCTAACTTATTATATTTTATTAGTTGGCTCCAGTTACTCGCCATTTTATAAAACGCACCCCTCGGGGTAACTGTGATATGCTATCCGTGTACGACAGTGAAATGCGAGTTTAAATAAATATATTGATTGATTGATTGATTGATTGATCGATTGATTGATTGATTGATTGCTGCTTGGTCCACCATCAGAAATGGTTGAGTGGCAGGGGTGCATAGTAACGACAACTAATTTCTTTGCTAGTTTCTAGTTCTTTGACTAGTTTTTTTCACCAATTAGTTTCTAGTTCTAGCGAACTCGTTTTGAGCTTCTAGTTCTAGTTCGCTACATTTTTAAAGCCGTCAAACTAATCGCTAACCAGTAAATAAAAACTGCTGGGACAGAACAAGGCGAGCAAAAAAGCACAGATTTTTTTGCTCTTGACGTGCAAGCTTCTCTCTGGCATGTCGTGCGAACCCTCTGCATTGTCATTGGTCAGCATTGTTTTACGTCGACTGTTTACAATCCTGCATGTGTTGTCATCATTCTTCGCTTGCTAGCTGCTCACCAAGACTAGTAAGCTTACAAGCACGCATTTACCTCGTCAGAATTGGAAGACAACTCGCTTCAAATTGTAGACCACAACCCCTGGTCACAGTTGAACAGCCTGATCAAATTTCAAAGCAAGACTTCGACCGGGTTTATGTTTGTTTGCTTAAAATGTGCTCCTGTGCAAAAGGTTTTGGCAACAAACCACTCGTCGTCTTCAAATGTCAAAAGTCACCTACCGGTAAGATCATCTTCTGTTACACATTATAAGTTGTTATCCATTTATTTTCTACCGACTGACCAAATTGTGCAATTTCTACTTTCAGGCAAAGTATCCGAACAGTGTGGAAGATTACCACAACAAAATGAGACAGTGTCGAAAGCGGAAGGATTCCTCCTTGGCACCTGATCCAAAGCGGCAGAAATCGACGGCGTTCTTCCAGTAAACAACACCTGGCAATGCAAGAGTGCAACAGAGAGACGTTGACAAGGCGGTGATGGGTTTTATCTGTGGTCACCTGATGCCATTTTCTGTTGCGGAGTGCAGTCACTTCAGGAATTTAATCCATACGCTAAGGCCAGATGCCACTGTGATGTCAAGAGTGACAGTTAGGAGTCGGCTACAAGATTTGGCCACCACCGCAAAGCAGCGTGTGCAAAAAGAGTTGCACACCATTCAGCACGTCGCAACAACAACAGACTGTTGGTCATCCTCGTGCAGATTTTATATCGGGATGACGGCCCACTGGTTCGACCAAGAACCGCTGACAAGGAAATCAGCAGCACATGCCTGCAAGCGTTTACAAGGGAGCTACACTTATTCTGTTGTAGCGACAGCGATTGATGAGACCCACAAGGATTGTGGAATATCAACAAAGGTCTGCTGTTCAACCACTGACAACGGGTCAAATTTCGTGAAGGCCTTTGACCAGTTTGGCGCTGCATTGACCACAAACTTTTCGATCGACAATGACGATGAGCCGCTGGCAGATGACAACGATGCGTGGACCCCTCTCTCCCTGCTGGACATAATAGGCGAAGAGACAGAAGACTGCTTGTTACCGAAGCATCACCGCTGCGCCTGTCACACATTGAACTTGATCGCGACAGCCGATTGCGCAGACGTACAATGGCCAGCATTTTAAAAAGACTTAACGCTCAGCCATGGCCAAGTGCAATGGTCTTTGGAATAATTGTGACCGACTGGCCGTTCATGCAAAAGCAAGGAAATTGTTGAAGAAATCTGTGGCATTCAGCTTATTTGTCCTGTGGTGACTTGATGGAATTCCCTGTTTGCTGCTGTTGAGCGTGTGATACAAATTGGGAAAGAGAAGGAGGACGCTGTGCGATCGACTGGACATAGATAGGTAAGCTTGATTTTAATATCACAGTTCAGGCCGGAATTTATAACTTCTCTTGTCGATTTAAAATTGATTAGTGTTGTTCTATTTTTGTAATTTCAGATTCACAACTGCTGAAATCACGCTGCTGAAGCATTACGTCAGGGTGATGAGACCATTTTAATTGTCATGCGCTTGACATCTTGCAAAGAGAGGATGCCACCAGCATGGGATTCCTGCTGCCAACACTCTCCTTGCCGGTGAAGAAATTGCACAACAGGAAAGTAAAGTTTGAGTCCTGCTCCATTCTCGCCAATCATTTTATCGATGGAGTAAATTCGCATGTCGAATCATGCTTCGAAAGTGAGGAAATCATTGCAGCTGCTCTATTACATCCAAGTTTCCAAAGTGACTGGCCAATCACTGATGCTCAGCTATTGACAGGTAAAAAGTTTGTCGTTGTGACTCAGTTCCTACACATTCCTAGAATATTACTTGGTACTGTGTAATTATTGCAGTCTTGCTGTTGTGACCGTTTTACTTGCTGATCGGCTCTGCATCCTACGTTGTTAATGCGCCAACACAGTTTGTTATGTGAGATTTGATCCTACGTTTTATTTATTCATTCTTTAGGTAAAGCTTTCATCAAAAGTAGAAGGGACGAGGTGACTGCCGAAGAAGATGTTGACTCTGACGACAATTCCTCTTTCTTCACTCACCCATCGTCTTCCCAGTCCAGCAATGATTCCATCATCACAAGTTGGCTGGCTGAGAGCACCACCTCGTTGAGCAAGGCCGCCTTCGCAAAATACCCTTCACTTCTGCCAATCTTTCTGGAGGCAAACACCCCAATGCCGTCTAGTGCATCGGCAGAGCGGTTATTTAGCACTGCTGGATTAATCTTTCAGCCTAGAAGAATTAAGATGTCAGACTGTAATTTTGAAAGCCAGCTATTGGTAAACTTGAACAGTCGTTGGTTGCCTGTAAATGTTTTGGTATCTAGGCCTACTGTGAATAGTAAATGTGGACTCTTGCCTGCTGTGGTTTTTGTAATGGCGTGTACAGATTTCTAACGAACTAGTTTTAAGGAATTCAAAAACTAGTTTTGAGGGCATCTAGCGTTATTTCTAGCGAACTACAAAATAAATATAGTCAATCCACCCTTGTTGAGTGGATCTGTAACAGATAGCTATGATTTATTGTGCAATTCATGCAATCCGTGCAATTTAATATTAGAAAAGTAGGAAAAAAATTATTTTGGTGTGACGTTAGTCATTGAGCAGTACTCTTTAGCGTAACATGCAGATTCCGAGAGTCCTTCTAAGCCTTGTGTATTTTCCTCTGGAAGCATTTTTCACGCAGTCCTTGCCGTAAGTCTAATTATCACGCTCTCTCTGATAAAATGGCAATAGGCTTACTATCGCGGTAATCAGTAAATAGCGATTGAATATGATTAACCCTTGTCCTGCTATTGACGGGTATACACATTTTGAAACAGGTCCAAAGTAGCAACACATAACCAATCAGATAGTTAGTCCTTAGCAAGCAACCAATCAGCAATTGGTGAAGCGACTTCAAGTCTTCATTTAAATAGTTTTACCAGCAGGACAGGGGTTAAACAGTCTCTGCTCCTAAATTACACCCAAGTTACCATAAAAATGCCAGACTGGAATCTATATATCTTTTATGAACTTTAACAATTGGCAGTTTGTCATTGCCGAAATCAGGGTTATGTGGGCAGAATACCTTTCCAAAAGAGTAAGACACACAGTTGAGCAAAGTTTTGGGATAGATCTGTCTATTGATGAAAGAAGTCAGATTTGCGAGGTGCATATGTCTACCACAGATCATGTAAAATTCAAATTAAAAAGTTTGCGTTCTGGTAGACCTATTCATATTTTTGAAGCAACCTACATCTGTCCAGTGTTCCTCACTGCAAATGCCGTACGATGCCTTATAATATATTAACAATATTATATTCGTTGTAGGTTTGCATGCAACTAGATATATCTCGTCCCACGGTCTTTCCTTGAACTGCAACGTGGATTTATCATGGTACAATCACATAACAGCATGCGGAATCGACGACAAAGAAGTTACATCCATCACAAAAGAGACAGGAAAGCTAGCGACGGTTGACATTGTCAAGCCAGCGTTGATTGCCAGCTTAGAGAATGCTTTCAATATTGAACTCGAAAGCGTATCATTATCTGAATGATATCTTGTGTTGCTAGGATACATAGTCTTATTCTTATGACATGTAGTCTTTATAGGTTACAAATTTGAATTGAATTATAGAAGTATAAATGAAAATCATTATTTCAATAGCTGCTGAACAAATGGCTCTGAAGGTNGGGCTAATGATGTATTTGGCACATCAAAGAAATCCCCGTTCCCCGTTTACCCTCGGTTATAAATCCCCGTTACCCCGGTAAGAAAATATCGGTTCTTCTTAACGGGGAAAAGCCCCGGTTGCAACTCTAGCCTTGTTCCACAGGGTGATGGCGAAATTGACTTCAAGCAACTAGGTCCCCCCCGCGAACGGTACCATGGAGCTGCAGGACTGCCTGCGCTTCTCCAGCTCCATCGTCCCAAAGGTCTGGTCAACCAGACCCGAGGGCTACGACAACAACAAGCGCAAATGTCCAAATTGATATCCAAATTGTTATCGACCTGTTAGAAGAAATGCTGCTGGAAAGATTCTCAATAAATAAAATTTATCTTGCATTTGGTGCACAATTTTAATCGCAGCCTGCAATCACCAGTTCAATCAGCTGCAATGATTGGTAGCTATAGCCTTGTATACATCATGCTGGATTGTTGGAGAAGGCACAGGTAGTGTAACTTATTCACTGTTGATGCAAAAGCTTTATATTTCTACCTTCAATCAAAAGCACGCTTGTTGGTGTTGGAGAAAGACCTGGACCCATACCGGTAGATTAATTCCACAATGGCAGAATATACAGTAGATTCCTTTTGATTGGACTCATACGATTTCAGTAAGAAAGAAACTCTACTGCAATTTCATTATTGATTTTAGAAGTTATGCTATTAACTATTTTGTTCCAATTGTAAGTACAGTAAAATAACATTACTGAAGTCTGCAGCTCTGTACAAGTCCACATGGTGCACGTCTAAGTGACACACGGAAGGCTGTGTCATCCATAGATAAAGTTGACATTTTGAATCTTGCTTTTAACATCTTTTGCGTACTTTGTTTCAAGTTCCTTGGACAGCCTAGCAAAGCATAAACTTGCCACTTCTTCAACTTTGTACCTAACGACACCAAGAGGCAGGAGACTCCATGAAACTTCTCAGGCCATGGTTAACGCATGCCGTTTGGATTACTGTCACTTTGTACGCAGGATTTTACAACTTGTCGTTACTCTTGCATGAATATAAATTTAAATTCTAAAAGACGTGAATCATGCCAAACATGAAGGTCCACACAAGAAGATATGTAAACAGTTCCCCGACAACTCCTCCTGTCCAAATTGTCCATTTTGACATGAAATATCTCTTCCAGTCTTTACCAGCTTTCATACCCAGAAGGACAGACATAAAGAGCGAAGCAGCAAAGTAGAAAATGAAACCTTGTAGTCCGGTTAGTCCAAGGATTCCGGCTGCCGAACCTGACATGACTGCAAGAAATGCGCGACAGTAGTCCACAGCGTGCATATTACTTCGAATAGCCATAGGGCTATACGCCTCTAGGTCCTCCTGGAACTGTGGGTCATCGGCCATTTCGTAAAAAGTTATACGAACGCAAGGATAATGTCAAAGATCTGCTGCAGTTATCAACGACCAAGCAAAAGCTACAGATGCAAGACCTCAATTCAAGATGGCGTCCACTGCGGAGGTCTGGGCCTTACTGTCCCCAGGCTCTCCCAACATTCTGTGCGGCATGGCCGCCTTTCGTTCTCTTGCACGTTGATCTGTCGCTTGAACACAGACATGGTATGGATGGGCACTTTTAGCAGTAAAATAGCTCATTTTGAAGTAAATGCCATGTATTTATTGTAGCAAGAAAGGATCATATCCCTATTCTTTGAGTATAAACTGCGTAATAGCGAAGAACAGCAACGCTTTTCGAGTTATCTTCCAAAAACAACGCAGGCGTTCGCTGCTGTAGGCCTACTGCTGCTGGCTCAATGTCAAATTTAGTTCTCCGTTTAATGTACTTGCTTCAAGTAAGCCTTTACGCAAATGCATGGGAATGTTTTTAATAGAATCGTTATCAATTTATCAAGTAAAAATCACAACAATGTGTTTTGAGTTGGCATTGTGAGGACACGTGGAAATTTTTCATTAAATCAGGACTAAAACTGCAGCAAGAAAATCATAGGATTCATTGCCGTGAAAATGTGTTGCTTGCACGGTATATGAGATTAGAACTGTTTTAGACGTCAAGATGCAAGCTATTAATATGGAAGGATGAAGTTAAATAAATGTCCCAGAAAAGAAATCAGTTGAATTATAAACTTTTTGACAAATAAAGCATTGACAAAATGGTATTATATAATTTTGTAATATCCAATAGATCAGTTTATTCTGCTCTTCTGTCGTTGAGAGCTCAAATTTTGAGCAGAATCTGTGTTATTTTTTTCTGTTAGCCACCCAAGCAACAGTCAAAGCAGCCCCAGAAGGGAGCTAAAAGCCAAAAGCCGACAAAGCCATCTGGCTCTGGTGGCAAAGCCAAAAAGAAGGTGAGAGGTCAATTGAACATGCAGGATAATGTCTTGAAACCACTTGCTTCCCATCAGTCAATTTGTTTCTCAGTAGAATATCCTTTGCTTCGGCAAAGTTGCAATACCCACCAGTGTCTTTGACTTCTCTGTTCATAAGTTACAATGTTATATCACACTAGCTGGTCTGCGCTGCTAATGCAGCTGCGTCCAGCGTCGTTGCTTCGCATCTGGGCGGATGTTAATTCGTCCAATACAAATCACAGCTCTCCGTTTACTATGGCACATTAGAGTGCACTACAGAGAAGTAATATCTCATGACATCCGCCTGTTTTGTTTAAAGATGGAATTTATGTTTCCCACAATCAGCAAAATACGAACTGGCTAATGTGGCTATGTAGCCTTTGAACACTTTCAAGGGATTGGTGTTAACTTTTTATTGCTAAACCTTATAAAGTATTTAATCTAGCTATTGCATAGATTGGATGACAAGTTTGAGCTCTAATTATGTTTGTATAATACATCATCGTCATTTATTCAGACACCATCTGAACTTATTTAAGCGGTATTGGGCAACCAGATTAGAAATAGCGCTGTATAAATGAATAAACTATTAGCCTATTATCTATATACTAGCGGCTATGCCGCCAGGGCCAATGGTAGGACTCGGCATAATGCATCTCAGTCTATCAGGTTAAGGGTGAATAAGATGGACGAATGATAACGCACCTATACGGCGGGCTTTCTCTCTCTCTCTCTATTTTGCCTCGTAGCAGGTAATGTCCACTACACAGTATTGTATTTATAATGAAGTTG
>OFHS01000650.1:0-11963 GCA_900245855.1 Calvadosia cruxmelitensis
TTCCGACCTCCGCCCCCTTTTCGCTGGTAGTAAATATTCTCAAAAGTCGTCAAAAGTCGATGTTCAGAGCTCGATATCTCTGGTTCTTGATGTCTCAGTTGAAAAATGTTTTTTGCCAATCGTATTTTCTCATCGAGCTCTAGCCACATGTGAAATATCGATTTTGGTGGCAGTAGCACTCAGGGTCAAAAAGGTTCCCAAGGCCACTTTGCAAATTTGTTGACAACATATCTGTGCGATATCGAGTTCTATCACCACATCTCTTAGCCAATCAGATTGCGAGAATCAAAAATGCTATGTTATAAATTCAATTAAAAGAAAACGCCTCTAAAATTGCAACCTATTTACAAACTACTTACAAATTAAAAACTTCATACAGCAGTTTGCTAGATGGGAGAGTTCACAGGACCGAGGTACGACTGGCATTGACTCTTTAGCCACGACTAACATTAGAATTCGGTAAATATATACGTGTACCACATGACCAGGTACAATAAAACAGATGGTTGGTTACCGACCTTTTCCGCCACTAAAAATTGACCGTCGAGGATTGGAAGCTTCTATTCAGTCACGTGCATATGTCCCTCTTATTCATGCATGTGAGGCAGGAGGCTACGATGTTACTGTATATTGTACTGAGCATGAAAACACTACTTAGAAACTTCTTTTTGCTTCTTCGAAATATTCTTGCTGTTGTGGAGTTCCTTGGCTACTTTTCCCATCAATTTTGTATCAATAAATGTCTAATATATTTTTCAGCTTGGATCTTACTTTATGACAAACTTATGCCTTGTTGTCATTGCTACCCAATTCTCTGAAACGAGGCAACGTGAGTCGGCGTTGATCGAGGCTGCTATGAAGCGATCACGTATGATGAAATCATACAGCACTTTAAACAGCTCAGATCAGATGTCCCAAGGAAGCAAGCAGGGATGCTACGGGGCGTTTCTTAGTTTCATTGTACAACAAATACGAAGAACAAAACGGCGCTTGCGAAGAAAATTAACAGCGGCTGGGATTCTGAAGCCTAAAGAGAGAAAGAAGAAGAGAGTAAAACGGAAGAGGAAGTTGACGAATACAATCCACTTGCATCATCATCATCATCATCATATCCATCATCATCATCATCACGCCTGCAGGAACGAGGCTACACCGTCAGCCTCGGGTGTGGAAGTCTCCATATCACCGACCATATTACCAAGCATAGAGAACTCACTCTTGCGTTGCCCGTCCAAAGCCAAAACTGCTTTATTACAGATTGAGCAACTACACGATATCAAGAGTGAGTCTCCATTGGCTACGGGGAACACAGCCTTGCTCCTACCTGAAGCCACAGTCGTTCTTTGCACAACCAAGACAGCAGCTGCGATCCCATCACCAACGGCCCATACCGTGTCCTTCTTTTCCGGTGCTTACAAGTCACCCGACCTACGCGGCGACAATGAAAACAGGAATAACCAATTGACGATATCTACGAAACCAAGCCCGAAACTTAAAGTACGAGGTTCGTCTTGTGACGAAGACTGCCCAGGATATACGCGACCCGTTGGTACTAGTGACCTGGACCGAGCCAATTATCAATATCATTACGAAAGTCAAGATAGTGATTTCGAAAGCGAGTCTGATGACGAAGAGGCCGAGAAGCCTTGCAGTCGATTTCAGCGCCTTTTACAGACGGCCTGCGATAGCAATGCTTTCAAAGGTCTCATTATGGCTGCCATCTTGTTAAACACTATCACCATGGCGGTAGAGCATCATAATCAGGTGCGTTGAGGAGAATTATTGCCTTTTCTTCTACCAGAAGAAAATTCATAATTTAGAAATTAGAAAATAATAGAAGTAGTTAAAGATATCAGATGTGCTCTTATTATCATAAATGAATTACAGAACAAGCAAATATCTATCAAAATTTTGTAACTGTGAGAGTGGTATGCATTCGTTTCAACCTTACAGCAATTTAAATGAATATTAAAAAGACAATGTATATCTAAAGGGAACTGAATTAAAGAACATGTGACGTGAAATACCTAATTAATTATTTAATCATACATGAAGCTATCGGTTTCTCCAAAGTTGCCCATCACCGATGTTGCGTTGATGTATACTGATGTTTTGTAACTGTGAGAGTATCAGGTGGACGAAGATCTAATTATGAGACCATATATCGAAACGTACAATAGTAAACGGATGAAACCTCCGTCACAGGAAGATACCTGTTCTGCAAGTCGTAGCCAACACAACGCATATTTTACGCAGCTTGATGCATTTGCTTGGATTGAGATGTTTGTAGTTTGCCAGTGAATGATGTTGCGTAACTTCAGTTCACTAGACCGTTTGACTTCAAAGATGCCGACAATAGTTACAAGTACAAAGTACAACATCTGTTCTGAAATTGTTCGCTTTTTAACCGTTTATAAATTCTTAATCATAGCCGGAATGGAAAACGAATAAGAGTAAGTAATTAGTATTTCACAGCACTTTTATCCATCATTTCCAACGACTTTGAACAATTATTACAGTAGGTATAAGCCAGCAATTTCAGACTGCACTTAAAAGCATCAAGCCAACAATTCTTGGTTCTATCTCTACGTAATGTTACACTGTGAATTCAAATAAAATTGTACCAGAAGAAAAAAAAGACGAATGTTCTGATAGTGCTATCGGAGGGTCAAATTATGTGCATTCCATTGAATTAAATGATTAAATTAATACATACAGTCAGCATAATTATGTTAAGGATATTATTGAAATCTTCCTCTGTGTTTTTCTAATAGCCTGAATTGCTGTCAAAAGTCCTCGATGGAATGAATGTCATTTTCACTTGCATATTTGGGATGGAATTTCTTATGAAGTTGCTTGGTTACGGTATCTATGGTTACATCAAAGATGCGTTCAACTTATTTGATTGCGCCATTGTGATTATCAGGTGAGGATTTCGATGTGCAGTCAAACCTGTATTAGCGACCATCTATATAGAGCATCCACCTGTGTATAAAGGCCACTCTTCATAAACTCCAAATTGATACTTTCTATCGAAATCAACATGGACAAAACTGCGACCTGTCTGTAAAGGTCATTTTCCTCAGGTCCTAAATGTGACTGTTATAGACAGGTTTCACTGTAAAGCCACTTAAGAATATTTAATATTGGCGGTCGTTAATGTAGATTCTGCTAGAAATTCTCAATTGCAATTTCCATGTCAAGTCTAAATTTTTCTGTCGAATCATGAAGTATTTCACAAAAAGCTTGCTTCGTAGAAAACATGTTCAGTTCAATATTTCAATATTCTGAATCTGTTTAGATTTTTAAAGCACTCAGATATTGAATACGTTTATTAAACTGTAGGAATTCGAAGCAATTATCTAAAACCAGATGAATTTCTGATAAACTAACATATTCAATAAGAACATTGCCGGAGGCTTAATTGTTATCCAAGATGATGCTCTTTGCTTGAGATATTACTTTATTGTAAGAACAAGGATGGACATTCTATTTGGTAATTTCTCTTTTTCATTTTAGCTTTGTGGAACTCTTCGGAGATGGCCAAGGAGGAGTTTCAGTGCTCAGAACATTTCGACTAATGAGAGTGTTCAAGTTAATCCGATTTTTGCCTAGTTTGCAAAAGCAAATATCGGTTATGATACAAACTCTAGACAGCGTTATGACGTTTCTTGCCCTTCTTACAATCTTCATGTTTACGGCCGCCATCTTGGGTATGCAGTTGCTAGGAGCCAAGATGTATGCCAACGGAAAACAAGTTCGACATAATTTTGACAATCTTCTCTGGGCTTTGCTGACCGTGTTCCAGGTACTAAGATTTTACAGTATTTTGAGATAATGTAATGAATAGTTTCTATTCAAAAATCTCAAGTTGAATATTGATAATACTTATCAATATCATCGTGCAGAGTAACACATTATCATACTACTGTACATTGATTTATTCGATGATTACATTACTAATTATTTGTTAAGTTCCTTTGATGGTATTCTTAATCAATCGGGTAATGTTCATTCACTTCTGGCTCCTCGACATTAATGTTAGAGGCCTATTCCATGGACTGGAACTAAAGCGTAGTCAAGGAATAACTCTCCAGTCCAATATACAGTACACATTTTAGTAATTTTAACCTAGACTAGATGTTTTAGTCTCGGATTATACTTAAGTCCTTGTCTATGTATTCTATCACAAGTTGCTTTTATGGAGCCGTGCTAACTCATCCTACCTACTTTTTGTTGTTTCTTTTTTCTTCATCTTCCTCTTTCTTAACTTTGCTGTTAACCATTGCAAATTAATTAGTTTCCTTCCTTTCGTGATAATTGTTTCTCGTGCTCAGGTCCTTACTCAAGAGGACTGGAACAAAGTTATGCACACCGCAATGAGATCAACCTCGCATTGGTCGGCATTGTACTTCATTCTACTTATGACTATTGGAAATTACATCCTATTCAATCTACTGGTCGCAATTTTGGTGGAAGGCTTTTCAACAGAATCGGTAAGACAAGTGCCATTCTCAGTCACGTATTACAGTCAGGGAAATGGGTAGAAGTCTGGCTCATCAAAGGGAGTTGTCATGAGAACGGGGCGTGGCGCTAGGTAAAAAGAAGATTGTCGCTTTTCCTTGCACTCAGTGTAACCGTTTAGAAATATGGAATCCTAGAAGCGCACAGGCACTCTGTGTAGCAAACTGAGTTGTAAATGCTATCCAACATCTGGTTTACTTATTTCCATTGAATAATAATAATAATAATAATAATACAAGAATTTATAGAGCGCTAAAACTATACAAATATTCTAAAGCGCTGACATGCATCATGGCCTAAACTCTACCGTACTTTAAAACTGAAATATAATTATAGCAAATTAAAATGTACTTTTACCATCATATTAATGAGAATTAAAATCAAACTATATCTACAGGTACTTTAAAAATTTCTCGCACTGTTCCTGAGATGATTCAAATTAGGCTTATCCTGGGTAATATGTTATTACTAAGAACTTTGGTATTACAGCACAAATGGCAATCTAAAACCTTATGGTATTTCTACTCTCTGTTTTGTTAAACAAAATTAGATGAAGTTATGTGAAACGATGCATATCTGGATACGGGTGATTTCAGGTACAAGGTTTTGAGATGTACTAAAGGATTTTTACAGCGCCATGAACAATTGCTGATAAATAGTACGGATACGAAGAATAAAGCTATTTTTGAGGCATGTGATGGATTTCATAGGCCATTATTAAAAAATGTACTTAAACTTGGTCAATTCATCTTCCGCAAAGTGCATTGTCTAACTCTGCTCGTGGAAGCTCATTGACATTTTAACTTGACATCCTGACCGCATTAAATCGCTATTTAGAGAAATCTTTGATAGACTAGCGATGCTGACTTATGTTACATTAATGTTGTTAGACCTACGAAAGCACAGCTTACCAAATACGTCATATTATCTATCTATGCAGCATTATATCTCCTCGTTTGGAACGTTCTGAATAAATTGGACGATGAACTCTGTACCGTCAGTATATATCCAGTGGAATCTTTAGCAAACTAAAAGGAACTTCAGAGCATCAACTCCAAAATATCCATCATGCAATCATACTAAATTTGATATAAATAATAAGCTTCAACTATTTTGACAGGATCTATACATACAACTGAAGAGAGAGGTTAGTTTTCAGGCGTCTATTGCTAGCAGTACTACTTCTATGATAGAATATGCATTACTGCACTTTCAGGACGAGGACGAAGATATGGAGTCCGTAACAAAAGAGTGCGTCATCAACCAGAACAGCGGTATGCAAATGGCCATCTGCGATGTTCCCTCCACAGCAACACCTTCTGGAAGTCGACGAAGGAGGAATCCCTTTGATAGTCGCCACAAGCTAGCCAAAAGCAGTTGCAGTCTCACTAATGTTCCTCATCACGCACCCATGTGTAGGTGTGACTTGCCAAATGGAAAACGACTTCCTCCTCTACAAAAAAGCGTCTCTGATGCAGGACCGACACCGTCTGGAAGTGGTTCACCTCAAGAAAAGTCTGTGGGTCGATCAATGCCAAACTTGGTCGTGTCGCCTTGCGAATCACTAACACCAGAGCACTCAACTCTACAAACAGATAAAGATATGTTGATGTAAGTAAAAGTGACCATGGATCTGCTCTTGAACTTTACTTCGTAAGGTAAAATTATCTTCAAGTAAGAGCTTGAGCTACGGTCCAAATTCCCATCCATTTTCGTTTCGTTGTTGAATATTTAATTTGACCTAATTACTCGGTAAATCTAAAAGAGTTTAAAGTTGTTTCAAGTCCCCCTTCTCCTTCCTTTTCTTCGTTATTTTTACTTCCAAGGGCCATCTGATAACTCTACGACTTTTATCAGGGTCACCCAATTAATATAAAATTATAACCGTACAACAATAAGAAAGTGATATGTTATACACTACAGTTTAAGTGTCTAAGGCCTGGTTTACATTATACCGGATAGAAACCGTACCGGATTGCATTGCGCAATCGGAGTGAACACCATACCGGTTTCGTTTCAGTTTACATTGTCGAGATATGCTCGACTGATCATGAAATTGGAAACTTGAGAAATGATCACGCCATTCGAATCCATTGTATTTTTGTACACATAGGGCGAACTGCAGAGCATCAGTTGAGAAAGGGTAACATCGAAATATTCGAAAATTGCAACAATCTTTATGGGAAGATACCCAAAAAGTTGTCCAGCTTTATACCCTAAAGTTATCAGTCGATGGTGATAGTGGAGCCAAAGAAAATAGCTAGACATGGTGGCAATTCTCTGTAACACAGGCTATCAGTAGGTTAGAAACGAGGTGGTGGTGGTCAACCCACTCCGCTAGAACTGTTTAAACTGCGTTCACCCCGCTCCGCTCCGGTAGCTATCGGAGCAGAGTCATTTTCATACCACCTCCAAAGCGGAGTCATTTTCACTCCGCAAAACCATGCCGGATAGTGGGCATAGTGTAAACAGAAGGCCTATCCGGCACGAAAAGCACTCCGCTCCGATAGCTATCCGGCATAGTGTAAACCAGGCCTAAGATAAATATACACAGGGCTCTTTAAAGAGATGACAGTTTTCACACACCGTAATTTCAACATGTTTAATAAATGTTATTATCTGTTTCAGTCACAGCAGTAACCTTCTCCATCCATTGGATGTGACAAAAAGTAGATCATCGACAATGTCATCACTAAACGAGGGATATGTCAATGAAGAAGAAAACACGCTTGACGAAGTATGCCTAGGCTTAAAAAATTTATACGAAGATTGATCAGAGTACAATAAAAATTTGAGTTTAGTCGTACGAGGTAAATGTTTAGATAAAGAAATATACATATAGATGAAAAAGAAACTTACTTTAGACTAAACGTTTGAGCCATCGAAGTGCACGATTTCGTATTGTTATTCTATCATGAAAACATTTACCATATCCTGATGAAGAATTTCTGATTTCCTTCTGTAATAAAGTATACAGTCAAATCATTATTAGCGGCAACCTCTATGGAGCAGCCACCTGTGTATGAAGGCCACTCTTCATAACCCCAAAATGACACTTTATATAGAAAACAACCTGTACAGAAAGGCCACCTGTCTATAAAATTCATTTCCCTCCGGTCCCAAAGGTTACCGTTATCGACAGATTTTACTGTACTCCAGAAAGTAGCACGTCTAACAGGACAGAATGAATACTCAACTAATGTTCTAGCCAAGTATATCTCCTTCCTCGAAAACTTGAAAAGATGTAAAATAATTTCGTCTCAGTAAAAGGAACGCTATCGAAAATGACACTTCACTGTAGTATATCTACATGATGAAAGCTATTATAGTCTCCCGTAGGTAAATACTAGAATATAGAGCTGTTTAAGAAGATATTCAACGTGATAAATAGCTTATTTTGACTGCATAGTACGCTATGTTATGTTGTAGCGCTTCTAGGTATTTTTCATGATCAATAGTGTACAATGTGTAAGAACGTTGCTGTAAACTTTTTAATGGCTTAGCACTTTATGTAGTTAATTAATTACTGTTGCAATTTGATTGGGACGAGTTTTCTTTAGAATTCTATTATGATTTGAAGAAGTTGCAGTATTGCTGTTAATTAACTGTGTGATCGTTAAAGTCAATCTTCGAAATTTTGTTTCAGCCATTGCAGGTTTTTGATGACGAGAAATCTGAGACCGTGATCCATAACAGGTGGACGAATAGACTTTGCTGCGAGTGTGCTATCAATCGGAGAAACTGGGTGTTCTATCTCATGCGACCAGAAAACAGGTATTCACGATCTGCTAAAAAAAATTATTAAAAAATGATTAAAACTTCTCATTAAATGCAGTCTTGAGAATGAAGAACTATGTAGTATCAGTTAAGAAATATGGTCCCTATTTTAAACGGTAAATTCCGCATTTCAAAGAATAATTATGTTCTCTAGAATCTAGTTAAAGAGTACTTTTCCATGCTGTAAGCTACAAATCACTGAGCTAAATAATAATATTTCAATTTTTTACAACAAGATAAAGCTAAGAATCGTGGTCGTCAAAGCCCCACATCGATGGACGTCATCATCATCATCATTATCACGATACTCGGAACTAAATCAAATTCATTTTCAGAACAAATGTTTAGAATTTATACAAGCACCTGAGAAGGATAGGCTCCGCACCGATAAGAGCGTCCTAAATCTTACTTTTACTGTCCCCGGAGTCAATAACCGCCCAATGCTAGAGACCATTTTCTTTAAATTGCGTTGAGAAAATAACTATGTTCTGTAGAAACTGTACTCTTGTTTCAAATATAAACGTGCTTACAATAAGACTTGGTATGTAGAAGAACAATAGCAATATTATTTTTGGCTTAGCAATTTGCTGCTAGATTAATCAATTGTTTTCTTTATTCGAGAGTTTAAAACAGTACAAGATCAGAAATAAATAGATAAAACTTAATCTAATAAGAAAATACAATAATATCCTAAATTAAATAAATACCTCTAAAATAACAACCTATTTACTAACTATTTACAAATTAAAAACTTCAGACAACAGTTTGCTAGATGGGAGAGTTCCCAGGACCGAGGCAGCATTTCCTCGTTGGATAGCAACGCTTATACATTTATATATTTGCTGCTTATACAGCGTGGACAAATATCTTTGTACTACATTCAGAATACTTTCTTGAAATGAGCAGTGTTACGATTAAAATAGGAGCCATATTTTTGCAGTGTTTAATTTGAGCTTCAAGGTGGAAAAAATATGGATGAATACAGACTGATTAGATATTGGACCTTTTCTACAGATTTCGTCAGATGTGCAAATTCGTCTGCTCCCACACATGGTTCGACAGAGTTGTACTTTTGGTGATTTTCCTCAATTGTATTGTTCTGGCAATGGAAAGGCCTGGGATCGACCCCGATGGAACCGTGAGTTTTCTAAGCACAGATCATATTCTTCCACTTGCAGCCAAAGAGAAAATAAGCCGCGGTAAAGATTGAAAGCACATTTCTTGTAAAACTTAAGTATAAAAATTTATTTTTTCCCCGTTATTCAAAACATCAGATGTAACTAAATTGAAAAATTGTAAAAGTAACTTGCTTTGATATAAACGGATAACTTACAAAAGTAATTCTGGTAAAATGTCTAATACAATATAATTAATTTCCAAAACATTAATAACTATAAAATTTCTCCAGAAATATTTACAACACTTGCCAGTAAATTTATTTATTAAGAAATACAAAATTCATAAAAATCCTGACCGGACTATTTATGAATTAGACATCTCATTGCTTTGATTGGATATACTGTAATGTACAGAGGAAGTAATTATAGCAGACTAATGAAAATGATCCTGAAAGGTGGAGTTGTTTTCAAAACAGACCTGCTGTTATATCTATTTTGTACGTAAAGTATAGTTTGCATGTGCGAGGATTCATTTGCTGAATATTCAGTCCAGTATCTTGACAAAATATTCTAAATTAAATCCCCTATTCTATTCTCAAATTTTTTATTGAGAATTTTTTCTTTTAATTAATGATCCCTTCTTTATCTCTAAAGCGACATCCTTGTTTCTATTATAATGTTTCAACATTTTTTCAGAATGTTGTACCAATTAATATGAACCAGATTCTAGCAGAAGAGGGACACCATTTTAGCATTTAGGCCTTACCGTAGGTGGCCAATTACTATTGGTCCCTCTGGACAGGTGGTAGCAAAAAAACAGGTTTTGACCAGAACAGCGTATTTAATCATGATTCAATATTGAAGACCTTTCATCACCACAAATGCGTAGCTCTAAAATTAAAATTATGAAATAGAAATGATCAGCATATGAATCCCGATAAGAAAGCTTCCCCTCGGTAGCCTATTACCTTAATTCGCGCGGAGATTGTAGAATCATCAACCTCCTAACATGAATCCAATGTTTAGTAAATTCAGTCACAATAGTTGGGAAAACATGATTTTGCGTAGGATTAAATTGAAATACTAAGACCTCGCTTTGAATTATAGTGTTCCATATTTGAGTCGAGAAAGTACTCGCTTGTACCCCATGTTCTATCGTAAATAAGGGTAACATATTCCAATAATTATTGAGCTCTATCGCGTTTTGACTTGAGTCATTTTATTATCAGGAGAGAAAAGTACTCGACAACATCAACAACGTGTTTACTTTATTGTTTACTTTGGAAATGATGATCAAGGTAAAACAAACTATTGTTGTCATTCCTTCACAGTTAGGTCACACGATCAACCTCTGAACGTGAAATTGATTTGTTTACTTACTTAGGTTTTTACGATGTGTTTGATCATTGGAGATGATGCGTACTTGGACAACAGTTGGAATCGAATGGATTGTTTCTTGGTTATTGTGTCTTTGGTCGATTTCATTGTCACTCATACGAGCGATACGCAGAGTTCAATCTTGGGTGTCCTCAAAGTGTTCAGGGCATTTCGCACGCTTCGACCTCTGAGGTCAGTGTAGTAGTATTAGGTAATGCTCTACACCAATAGGAATGCTGATTCAATATCTCTTCTCTATCATCCTGCTAGTTCTAAATATATTCATTCTCATCTGTGCTGCATCACGAGAACACACGACTCGTCGCTTGGCTTCTGCTCGTAAAGTCAGTGAGACTTTGTTTGCGGTATTACATATGACTTGAACTAAAGCCCTGTGAAAATATCGAGTAATCATTCACAGACTTTTGTTTGAGAAGTTTGAACCTCACAGGAATTTAATTATTGCAACAGAGTCTATCATTAGCATATAATACGACATTTTCCGTGCTGCTGTTTTGATTTCATTTTCAATATAATATTAATGCTAGACTCAAGTACTGTTAATCAGGCTCTTTTCTTCAAGATGTGTCTTGGGGTAATGATTCACAGATTGGCTCATAGTAGATATGTTTCTGAACAGGGTGATCAGTCGTGCTCCAGGATTGAAGATTGTCGTTGAAACACTCATCACCTCATTGAAGCCAATTGGGAATCTTCTCGTTATAGCTCTGGTATTTTTCACCATATTTGCTATCCTAGGAGTGCAGGTTAGATATACCATTTCAACATTTATTTGACTGCCATGCTATTCATATATAATTATATCCTCACCCTTGAATGTTTCGTAAATTTGTAGTTCGTAACTGCTGTATTTTGATTACTTGTTTTGTTTTATGCTTTTCTGATGTTGGCATAAATTGATTTTATATAGGGCCAGCTGATATTCAGCCAATATTTGATTTGTTAACAAAACTCTGGATAAAATCAAAAAATAGTCAACCTTGCTACAGTGAAACCTGTCTATAACGGTCACCCAGGCTCTGGGACCCAGGAAAAATGACCTTTATAGACAGATGGCATTTCCGTCCATGTTAACTTCTATATAAAGTATCATTTTAGGGGTTATGAAGAATGGCCTTTATACACAGGCGGCTGTTCTATAGATGT
>OFHS01000650.1:12081-28123 GCA_900245855.1 Calvadosia cruxmelitensis
TACATATAATTACGGGTCTTCTAAACAAACAAACAATTTTGCTTACGGAATGACCCTGTCGTATCTGTCAATTTAGTTATCAATGTATTATTGACGTGTAGTAGTACTTTACAATTTATGACTGATATGATGAAATATACAAACAAACAAACAAACAAACAAACAAACAAACAAACAAACAAACAAACAAACAAACAAACAAACAAACAAACAAACAAACAAACAAACAAACAAACAAACAATACAGGTTTGACTGTTGCAGGATTCATAATTGATACCAATTAAAAAGGCCGTTGGTCGATGTATCTGTACAGCAGCAAAATCTCGATTTGATTTATTATAATTATTTGTACCTACCAGTTTCTTTACGAGCAATGCGTTGTTGCCAGTCATCTTGTCTGCATAGGCTTACAGTCTATACATTAAAATATGTTGTATTTCATCACACTATATATAAACTGACAACAGAGCTGAATGGAGCACCTCAAAAATATAGTTCCAATTTTGTAAGAACGAAATCTCTTAAAGTTGTTCTGATTTTACAGAAGAAACATACGATTATTAAAGTCTGTGATAGCTTTCTCTCAGTCAATATTTGCGAATTATTTAGTATCTATTCAAAGAATACGATCTTGTACTTAACTTTGGCATTGTATGTTTTCCTTTAGCTCTTCAAGGGCGCCTTTTACTATTGCACATTGACGAAGGAGAGCATTATGACCAAGGATGATTGTCTTGCATCTGGTGGGGGATGGATTAACCAAAAATACAACTTTGACAATCTCATCGAGGTTAGTAACGTACAGTACATAATTTGGTAAAGATTTAATATTAATAATATTTATTTAAACCCTCGCATATAAAGATGGTTGCTTGCAGAGCCGGGTTTAACAAGATGAGTTAAAGAGTATCTGCAGAAGCATTTGCGTTTGTAATTACATAGAAAAACAATTGCATATAGTAACCCTTTTTACGCTCACTCATTATATAAGCATACGATTAACGGCTTCATGGCCTAGTGGCAGGAACGCTGGCTTTCGTACCCCGGGTACGGGGTTCGAATCCCAGCCGGACCTGCAGCTTGGACCATGTTGCTGTCCTGGTGGCGACGGGCTTAATGTAACGCGCTGTGCTGCACAGTTATCATCACACTGCAAAAAATAGTATTCCCATTTTAAGAACAAAACTTCTCATTTCAAGGAATGTTGTTCTTAAACTTAGTAAACAAATACTTGTCCACGCTGTAAGCCACAAATTACCAAGCCAAATAAGAATACTGCTATTGTTCTTCCACCGACCAAGTCTTATTTTAGGAAAACTGATACTTGAAACAAGAAAAATATTCTTGTCTAGAAAATATTAATATTTTTTCAGTGCAGTGCAGAGGTGGTTCGAAACGTCCAACTAATAGTTCTAGACAAGGGAGCCAGCCCTCGCAACGAGGGTGGTGGAACTCGTATAAAATCCCTCTACGTACCTCCACCGTTCATACAAAAAAGTGTCCATGTGTGGCAGTTAAAAAAATAGATAAAAATAAATAAATAAGCATACTATTCATATCTCCGCAATGGAAAAAGCTATTGTAGCTTATTGGTTTCAGAATAAATGATCATGATGATGATAATAATGATGAGCCTTCGAGAATTTACCAAGGTTACGCTTTAATATAGCATATACAAGGATTGTTCAGTTGTTTTATAATAGTCTGCTCAAACTGTAAACGTTTGTCTACTAGGAAGCACTTGAATTTTTCTGATCCACTTTTAGAAGTTTATTGGTATTACAGTCAAAAGTTGGTCAATATCAAGCTGCTGGCAGCTNTAAAACGTGTTTATTTTATGTGAGCTAGGACATTGAGTTTGAATTAACCGCCAGAAATTCAAATGACAACAAACCAATAGAGAGAATGCATAGCAGCAGGGCTGTAAAGAATCTAACTACTTGACAAATTACTTCTGGGGTAACTTTTTCAAGTAACTAGTTACCTTCAGAAAAATAAATTTGTTCACCTGTAACTATTTACAATTTTGAATGTAGCTCAGTAGTAACGTTTACAAAATACTCTTGTTTGCAACATGGTACCTTCCATTTCTGAACACATTTCATTTGGGCAGCTTAGAATGCAATATGCTTAGAGCATTCAAATATATGCATGGAAAAATCCACAGCAAATGAAAAATTGCCTTTTTCAACAATAAACAAAGAAAAGTTAGACCTTATTTTTTATATGAAAATTGATAAAAGTAACTTTGAGAGTAACTGGAACTAGTTACTTTTCTTGAAAGGTAACTAGTAACTTTTAATAGCTAGTTTTAGAGAATAGCAACTTTGAAGAGTAGCTTTTACTTTTCGAAAGAAAATAACTTTACCAAATTAGTTACTTCTGAAATGTAGCTTCCGCAGCCCTGATAAGATGTGACAATTATCCGATTTGTCAATAACCAGGTTCAACTGTATAATATCAAAGTGTGGGCCATGCTATATCAAAGTTGCTGCGAACGATGGCCACTTGCATGCTTGCAATATATAAAAATAAACCCAAACATAGAAAGTAATATTACAATGCCTAAAACGTTGCTGCAAATGCACCCATCAGCAGTATCAGTTGANATTTGATATCCATCTGATCTCGCCGCATTAGTATCATTCTATCCTGAACATACAGTCCTTCAATAAACCAATGCAATGTCATCTTACTTTAGAAAGCAAAAGAGAATTTTCATAACAAGCTGATATATTTTCTTTACAAGAATGGTTTTATAGTCAAGATTTGTCAAGAAATGCACTCAGCTTTAGACAACGATTCTCTTTGACAACGCTTCGGTGTTAACAGGCACCATGCTAAAATCAGTCAAATTAACGACTTAGACGCGATAAATAAAGAAAACGAATAATTCAACATGGAATGAAATAATAAGAAACCGGTGCAAGTTATCGATAATTGTAGTCGAAGGCAAAAGTATAAAAGTCGAATATTTTTAGTTTGCGTGCCAGATCTGTAAAGCTTCGACTCTGACTAATAAATCTTTGAATGATTTGAATAAAAACGAAATCTTTGAATAAAAAATTGTTCAATCCAGGCATTGCTGAGCTTGTTTGTCTTCTCAACGAAAGACGGCTGGGTGAAAATGATGCATATTGGCATCGACAGTGTCGGAATTGATAAACAGGTAAGTGCTTATACTCACATACTGGTATTTGAATACTAAAATGTTACTGTGCTTTACTGTAAATCCTGTGAGAATAACAATAATTTCCTGACATTGAAAAAAATAAATACAGGCGTATCTCAAGGTGGAAACAACGTTTCTTCCTGGCTAATTTAGCCAAAAGTTGGCAATATGTCGTAACTTCATTTTATCGATTGCCAAATACAAATACAATCACGAAAAAGTGATTGTAATAGTTGTGCAGACGAACTTTGTTTTGGTTTTTATTCCTGCATCACTGCAGCTATTAAAATGCGTGAGATATATAGCGAGGCGAGTTAGCAAAGCCAGTATAGGAAATAGCATCTAATCAAGGGAAATAACAAACAGTAGTGGGATATTATCCGATACAACAATAGCCCGGTTTTGACTGTGCAGTAAAGTCAGTTTGCTTGAGTGGACGACATTTTTCCAGACATTCTGTCTGTCTCGACCGGAGAGTTCCCACATCAAGTGGATATACTGTAGTTACAGCTGTGATTTGATTACAAATACGGAGCCTATAGACGTCTGAAAGTCATAGATGCTTCAAGAATAAATTTAATTCTACGAAATACAAATTATATGCCATTATGGCAATTTTTGAGTACTGTTTTCTTAAATGCACAGTTTTTGAATGCAAGAACATATGGTTTATATATTTATATAAATGTATATTTATATTTATGTTTATCTATCATATATTTCTTTCTAGCCAAAAGTCAACCACAATCCTTGGGCTTTCTTGTACTTCATCTCGTTCTTGCTGCTTGCTGGTTTCGTTGTAATCAATATGGTCGTTGGCGTCATCATTGATAATTTCCATCAATGTCGTGATGAATTGGAAAAGCTAGAAGATGGCAAAGAAAAAGAACCGGAAGTAGCAAAGAGCCCAGAAAGAATGACGGGTAAAGACGTCCTTTATAGTCAAATACTGTTTAATCCAAGGAAAATATTGCACACAAGCTTCGTTTTCTGCAGCTTTTTTATGAAAATAATTTTAAATCGGTAACTAGAATGACTATTCATTTACAATAATGGCGTTTTCTTTTGACTTGAATTCTTATTGCGACTTCTGTTACAGTTGATGGGCTACCAGCGTACTGCGAAAATTACTCCAAAGTCAGAAAAGCTGTTCACAGAGTTACAATGCATTACAAGTTCGATTTAATAGTTGCCATGGTGATCGGATTGAACATCGTCTTTATGGCAATTGAGTTTTATAAAATGCCACCGGTGAGTTGGAAAATGAATGCATTGAAATGAAGAAATCCTGATATTTATCAGCTACCGAAGAGTTTCGTGAATACCCTTAATTCTATTTTTTTACCTAACCTTTTCTATAGCCGAAAAGAAAAATCGCCCAACCCCAGCTGTAATCAGTCAGGTCACATGCAATGGGTCAAGGTGGCTTCACAGCCCGGACCCATTGCATGTGACCTGACTCATTACACAAGCAATTTTCAAAAACAAAACTTTATTTCAATTGAACACCTTGGAAAATAATCTATATGATATCAATAAATAAGTGAATATTGATATGGTATAACTAACATTATCTACAAATAACTTAATAAAATTATCTGAACGTGAACCTAAAAAATTACTAATTTCAAGTCCTATTTACAAATTAAAATGTCTTCCAGCTGGTTTACGCAGGGTAGTTTTACAAAAACTAAACTGGATGTATTTTAATATGAAAAATGTATTGATCTTTCACTCTACGATTGTTCATTGTTGTACCAAGAACTATGGTTGTACTGTGATAGCTTGTGCAAGAGATCTGATAAATCAACTCTATTTACGCGAGCTTTTCACACCTTATACTAGAATAACTGATTTCTCCCAATCTTTCTGCCCGTCGTGCAGTTTGATCTAATTGGAGTTCTTTGCTTTCTTCATCTCAGAAACTAATTGTATTTCTCAAGATTTCCAATTACGTTTTCACAACTATTTTTATCATTGAGAGCGGACTGAAGATCTACGTCCTTGGGCTTAAAATATTTTTCAGCGAAAGGTGAGTTGTTAAGAATGACATCTGTCTTGTAGTGTGGATAGAGAATGCATAATCTTTTTTCTAATCGAGTAGCCATTTAAAAGATCAATAATTCAATAATTGCTACGCCATTTGTCAAATGAATATTTTTTAAAGAGAAAAAAAAAAGTTAACCAGCTAACGTCTGACAAAGTCTGGAGAACAGCCTAATGATCTAATCTGATGTTAATGCACTCAACTAATGCAACCGTACATCAACAAATTAAACTACGAAGGGTCTTGCTGTGAGCAAATCCAATCAGCCAACATCTTCTCATCTCCTCATATTCACATTCAAAAACACTTCTTGAATGAACGGTGGAGGCGTAGGGGAATTTTAACGAGCTCCATCATCCTCATCAAGAGTGCTGACTCCCTTACCTAGAATTAATAGTTTGATGTTTCGAACCACCTCTGCACTGATGATAATTATGGAGCACGGCGCGATATTAAGCCTCTTCCAACCAGGGCAGCAACATGGGCCAAGCAGCAGATTCTGGTGGGATTCGAATCCCGCAGCTGGGAAACGAAAGTCAGCTTTCCTGCTATTGAAGAGATGCATGTGAACTGCCCTTTGCTTTACATGCAATTCAATTTGCATTTCTTGAAGTTTTATCTTGAATTTTTACTTACTACCTAGGTGGAATCAGATGGATATTGTCATTGTAATCCTATCAATCATCGGCATAGCACTAGAGGAACTCAATTCCAGTCTCCCTATCAATCCGACCATCATTCGAATCATGAGGGTGCTTCGAATAGCAAGAGGTATTTTATGACAAATAGCATTCTAAGATTTGAATTTCAAATCAAACCCCATTATCATATTGTCTCCATGTGAATATAGCCTCGCTGTCATGTCCTTATATGTCTGTGTAATGATGTTCAGTTTTATAGATGTACGTGTCATGTCACAGTCCAGTTTGACAGCCAATGGCAATCCTTGAAATTGCTCTTCACAGAAATGAGTACGGTTGAACGCGCTTGAAACAAAACCATTTCCTTGTGTTATCGCATAGGGCAGAGGTCAACTAGCATGAATCCTAAAACGCATTGAGACTGCACTTGGTCAATTGAAAGCACCAAGAAGATTCACGTGATCGCTGAAGAAATTTTAGACCACCGTGCAACATACCGAACGAACTATTATCACAATTTGATGTAATCCTTTTCTGTATCTTTTTCTAGTTCTGAAGATATTGAAAGCTGCCGATGGCATCCAGAAGTTACTGAATTGTGTTCTTGAAGCTTTGCCGCAGGTTTGAAAGGATAATGTTGTTTTTGACAATTTGGCTCGCCTGTTGTAGGCAGATTTCTAATCGCAAAAGAACTCTCTATGACAATGCTAAACGTCCTATCACAAATTGACTTAAGAAATAGGTAGCTAACAAGTTCAGTTAGCTTTCTTTGTGCCTCCTTATGACGTGGCGTGGAACAGTAATAAAGGATCTCAACTGTAACGAATAATTTTCACAGCCATGAGAAATAATTTGTCTTTGGCTGCCTTAGTGAAGAGATATCTAATGATTTGTTATCCAGTTGTGCTATAATTTTCATGCAATCTATTCTATATTTCAAGGAGTATTTGTAGAGATTTAACCGTATTGATCGACTTCAGAATCACAAAAGTTGTCATTAAATATTTTCCAGTGCTTCCACTATTTGTAGCGAAGTACTTTCCTTGTAGCGAAAAATTGATTATGACTTCATTTTCAAACTTGCAGTAGTAGCATTTAGTTCTCAAAAACAAAGAAGTGTAGCTTGTAGCGAACTATTGTTCCGCGATTTAGGATAATCATGTTAGCTGAATCATTAGCATACAAGCACTTTTGTAGCTGGATTTATGAACATTCCGAGGTGGAAGTGCAATGTTTCTTCACAATGACTTGGAAGTCTAACTTGATACTTCCTACTTAACTACATAAATGAATTATAGGTAGCAATGTGTTGCGGTTAATTGAAGTTTCACTTACGTTTTACGTCGTACATTTTGTGAATATTGATGAAATGTCAAAATTCTTGTTTCGGATTAAATACAGTGTATAACCTCGTTCACTATGGTTTTCCAGTAAATATTCGAGATAATAGGCGAGTTGTGATATTACATGAAGCAGGTTAAAATAGTTGATTCTGACGGAGCTTGGCTCTCAGACTAAAGTAATATAAGCGTGTCGTAATATTAACCGAGGTGATATTAACAAGGCTATACTGTATGCGAGACACTGAAAGCAACTTATACTGTAGCAAGGACACACTGAGCTACATTTTTGAGGATGGAGCAAATAGTTTTATACAGCTACCTAAAACGTGATTGTAATTCTCTATAGGTCTCGTAAACGTTCTTCAAATGTAGGAAAATTTAACTCAGCAGGTGAAACCTATGAAATTTTAGATGGTGGTAAAAAAACTGATTTCGATTGTTTTACCAATATAAATTATAATTTCGAGTTACGTAAGAACATATTTTGTCAAGTTACGCTTAGAATTTATTATTTAAATGTTTGACTCAATAAACTTTTATCAAGTCTATTATTTTAGTTCCATAAATCGATATTAGTTTCTATGCATCTTTTTGTTCAGGTCGGCAACTTATCGATGTTGTTCCTTTTACTAATTTTCATATTTTCGTCACTTGGAATCGAACTTTTTGGAACTATAGGTGAGTAAAATATTTCCTGCTATAATTTGATCATTAACCGAGGTATTCTCCTTGTCTTCGCTCACGGAATTATTCATTACACTGCAAAAATAGTATTCCCATTTTAGGAACAAAATTTCTCATTTCAAGAATTATTATGCTTAAATCTAGTAAACAAATACTTGTCCATGATGTAAGCAAATAATTACTAAGCCATCCAAATATGAACATTGCTATTGTTCTTCCATTGACCAAGTCTTATTTCAGAAATTTGATACTTGAAACAAGAAAAAAAGTACTTGTCTAGAAAATATTTTTTCAATGAGTTATACTGTAGACAACTAACCATGCCACTGGATCTCAAAACCCTTCTCAACTTAACTAATCACATGATGATCTTTACTCCATTTTCACAAGCTACCATTTTGGAAATAGCAAGAGCATTATGGGGAGGTTGATGTCTCTGATTTCGGAATACGGAGAAAGTTGGAATAGATACTGATACAGATTTCTTCAAGCTGCGATATGTTGCTTAAACATATAATTTTCGTTAAGATGGGTCAGAATCCCAGTTTCTTCGCTGGATCAGGCACTCAACTTGCACTGGTTTTTACCATAATGGTAGCTCATGATAAAGGTCTATTACCCTAATAGACGAAATTAATGAATATTTTATATTCGAGATTATTGAAGCTATAGTACAAGTCTCAACATTCTAACCATCTGCAAATGGTTGATAATATGTTCTTCGATATCTCCTATGAATATCGTGTTTAATAGATATATTTTGTCGTCGTTTTGCTCTGCTCTAAAGCTTATCTATTTCAGATAGTTCATTATCTTTACTTATTTATAAAAAGTCAATAACGGGTATATTAATATTTGTAAAAAAAATAGCTTGTTCACATAGAGCATCAGAGTCGACAGATATTTGGCGTTGGTAGTCATGATCAGAGGCAGTAGCTAATTGCCTTTCGAAAGCATTCTTATATCATTTTCATGCGCCTTGTTATGTATATCTGCTTCTTATCTGGCAATTTAAACCATGCTAAATGTAGCTACGAGATTGTTTACAGTACGTATAGTAAGACGTGTTTTATGAGGCTACCTGTGCTAAGGGACAGTGTTCCACTTTTCCCTTCGAAATTCCAAGCAAATATACAGTTTTGATCATGCGACTGTCTGTGTTAAGGAGCCCATTTTTATTAGTCCTTTTAATGGCTGTTCAAGGCAAGCGAACCGTATTTTTGAGACTTTAAAGGGACCACAGATCGAAGGTGATCTCTTATCACTGGTGATCGCTCAAACCCTATGACTTCCGAGACAAGTGGTCGCTCGAGACAGGTTTGACTATAAGCGCATGACTACGCTTCAATAAGAGTATCCCGTTTCCTTACAGAATGCAGAGACCACCTTTGTCAGGGAATGAGCAGGCACGCTCACTTCAGGAACTTTCCACAAGCAATGTTGACATTGTTTCGAATCTCAACCGCCGACAGCTGGAGTGGTATCATGAAGGTAAAACAGCGATTCATAAATCTTGTCCTGAATTATAATTGCTTAAAAGTTAAACATGTGTTTTCGTGAATACAACTAATTTTACATTTGGCCTAATGTCATTATTGTCATATTATACAGAACATTTATCGACCACGCCTCTGAAACGTCATGCCAATGCACCAAACTGATCTTTCTTTCATAAAACGATAAATCGACAATGCATCAAACATACTATAGTATAAAGGGATCGGATTGGATCCGGACATGTCCATATCAAATAAAGATAACTCAAACTCAGTGAAACGGTTTTATTGGCCTATGATCATTACCTCTTCGAATTATATAATCACGTTATTCTGTCTGCCCGATCATCTTATGATCCAAAGGGATCGGGTGCGATATTTCTGGACTGCGTAATGCGCTCGGAAACTTACACCTTCTCTTAACATCCAGTTCAAGTTTTCTCTTGTGTTAACCAACCGTCCATTATGTTTCGGCGCGGTCTCGGTAAATCGCTCGGGTGTCTTGACAATTTTTGTGATGTTTCTTAAGCCATATTCATATTAGCGAACTGCGGAGTCATCATTTATGCAAGAACAGGTCTTAGAAGGAAATACGCAAGGATTACTGCTATAAATCGCAACAATTGACCTTCTCCTATTCGGAGAATTTAATTTGATCTAATGCAGTCTTTCCTTAGAAGGATTGTCTATAGTGGACACGTTAGTTGTTGATATATATTTCATACCAAAAGATAATCATTACTAACACGAGGCAAGAACCCTTTTAACCTCGACTTAGCGTAGAGGCTAACAAATAAAGTTAACCCTCATTATAGTTAATTTTGGTGAATTTGACAGCGTTATACAGGATGGAAGTTAATTGATGTTGATGACAACGAGAAAGTGGAGCAACCTGCTTTCATGACAGCATCGTGCTTCATAATCAGCTATTATAGGAATCATGATTGTTTCCAATGCTAAACATTTTTGATTTATTTTCTGCTGTTTCAGGACACGTTGAACATGGATCTTTGTCGTGACAATTGCGCCATCATGCCGGTGTTGTCTCCAGTCTACTTTGCCGTGTTCGTCTTGGCAACGCAGTTTGTACTCGTCAATGTTGTTGTTGCCGTTTTAATGAAGCAGTTGGAAGACGACAAGGAATCGACGACCGTCTCCGATACGGCAGCGTTGCAGTCGCTAAAATCGCCGACTGAACAACAGAAGGGGTTGAATATCAGTGATTCACAGTCAGAATTTGACGTAAGCATGGATTGCCTTGATGACTCAAGCACCGCTGGAGAGATCGCAGCGTTCATCGCTCAACAAACCAACGGACATGATAACTATACGTCTTCGTGCTATGAAACCAATGAGCTGGAGGATTTAATGCGAGCCTCACCAATAGACTGCCACACGTGCCAGCTCCATGTCTCTGATTTAAACAACGATCAAAACAACGAGCCTCGTAGTCAAAATACAAACACGCCATTATTGAAGCAGCACGAACATTCCAATGAATATTCACAGGGTTTACCAGAAAATCTGCTAGTCACTAGTACAGCGGATGAACAGGATAGTCCCTGTGTAGTTCATATACTCACTCCGGATCTAACGTCTGCTAGAAGAAAACGAATGGGGCTTAAGTCAAGAAGCTGTAATATTAAAGACTCTCCTAACTTAGGGTTTGATGAAATGTAAAGGATCAGGGGATCCTATGATGTTTTTGTTTCCTTGTCACTGGGCAGGTTTTTTACTGCACGGCGTATTTTGATCAATGGGAATATTGACAAAAGTACTTAACCCTAAAGGGTTGATACTACAATGCTGATATATACGTTCAGGTGTCTTGTTGTCTATTCATTGTCTGACTGTCTATCTTGGAATTGGCTTACATGGTAAATTTTATTTAAATTGGAATTTTAGATAAATAATCTACAAGTACTGTTGAGTGGGAACAAAGCCTTTCTTCTGTAAAACAATTAAAACATTGCGGAAAGTATTACGGAAGAGCAAGATAGATTTCTTTCCTCGACAAAAGCAGCATGGATTTGATCCTTGCCCGCCGAGACCAGAAGGCCAACAAACAGGACCCCGCATATGTATATGTAGCAACATTTAATGCGCACTCGCACTCTCGACGAATGGTGACTAAGTGAGATAATGATATTGGCAAATAAATAAAAATTGATGTTATCGCTAATCAAGAGCATCGACGACATTCAAAATAATTAGTTTTAGTTTTGGCGAACTAATTCTAGCAGATTAACGTTAGCGAACAAAGTTTTTTCACTGGCTACTTTGCAAATGCCAATAGCGGTGGACACGGCTGAGTTGGTTTCTTGTGCACCATACACCTATGAATGAAACACTATCCTTATTTTCAATCCTGTTCACCATCGCGTCATATCCCTATCAATAGAAATTAACAATAACAAAATGCATTATCCAAAGATATTAAACACCACTAGGAATATCGAAGATACGCACACTGCAAAAAATAGTATTTCCATTTTAAGAACAATATTTCTCATTTCGAGAAATATTATTCTTAATTAATTTGGCCAGCTACAAGTTACAACCACGGCAAAATACAAACTGACGCAACTTAAGTGAATGCAGATATAGGCTACCTTGTAATTAACAAATGAAGCTGGTAGAAGACCTTTTAATGGTCTACACTAAGTAATTTCTTAATATATAATAGTTTATTGGGTAATCAGGAGGATTTTAGAGCAATCGGGAGAGCGAGAGATTGGTTTCAAAACGGGGAGACTCCGGATTGAATCGGGAGGGTTGGAAGCTCTGCTTTAGGATAGACTATCCAACAGGCTGTGGCGCCTGCCATGTTTGATACGCCTCTACGCCGCGTCGAGGCTGCTGAGTTGTAAGACGCATGAGGTTGTGAAGTCTTCCGTTGTTGCCATTTTTATGCATTACAAATCAACAGCAGTGTTTAGTGTGTCCATTAAAAGGCATCATTCTAAGATCCAAGTACCAGAATGGTTCATATTGAACAGCTAGCACATAGTTTTTCATTTGATATCACCACGAGAGGCAGGTTAGGAGATACGAGAAAAAGGTATCAGAAAGTCACGAGCAGTAGGAAAGTTATTTTTAGCAGGGTAGCTCCTAACTTGATCATAAACTTAAATTAAACCTAATTTGCTATCCCTGGATAACAAGTCACCATTCATTGCAATAAAAGAAAAGAAATACATACGGTACAAAGCTATGAAATCAAAGGAACCTAGAGACTGGAAGCATATCATCAATCATGAAATCTAATAAACTACCAGCTGAGAAGAGCAAGGCATAATTCCCAGCGGGCAAAATTCATTGAAATTTGGTTAATTTCTGGTTAAGACCCGGCATAATATTATTCAGTAGGAATCTTTGTTCTTTGATTTTCTTAGAAATGTCTGGTACTGCAGCTGCTGCAATGAGCACGTTATATCACTGAAGTGCAATAAAAAAATGCGCAGATCTGGATATTCCGCTTCGGGTGGTAGCCGCCATGGAACCACAGACACAGGGAGAATAGAGGAGGCGGCGAATAGGTCGCAGTTTATTTCACGAGAATTAGATATAAGGCGATCCTTTCGTGTCCTGTTATCCATTAATTTGTTGCAACATTACTCTTTCTATGATATAAGGTGTCAATATAACGAAAATAATGATGTTATCATCTATAGTGTGGCTATCCAAGCTATATAATGAAGTACACCAAGACCCAAGAGTTTGCAGAGAGATGTAGCCACAATACAATTCAAAGCGCAACGACAAAAGGAAGAAGTATATAACGACTGCTATACTGCTATTGTCTTTTTCCATGATGTTATTTATGTTAAGACATTATGACCTTTGATTGTGACATTCTGCAATTGTTACATTGTTAGGCATTAGGTCTCATTCATTTTTATATCTTCATTTACAGATTGCACTTTCGAAAGCAGCTCATCAGCAGAAGAAAAACGAAAGAACTTCAGATAATGGAGTTGGTGTTCTAGGATGATTTCAGACGTAACTAATGGTATGCTAATGTAATAGAACATATTTTCTAATGGGACATATTTTCTAAAGCCTTATTAGATTAGAAAAGTCTTCAGAATGTACTGTATGTCGTATGTTGCCTAGAATAGTTTCATGATGTAATGTGATGTCATCGATTGTAAATATAACCCCGTTGTAATCACTTTATGCTTTTGCTGAGATGGTAAATTCCTTTTGATTGTATTTGTGTTTACCGTTTAGTATATATGTTGCTTCGTTGATTCTTAAAATTAGATTTGGCTAGACCAAGAACACTGCCTGTTGCTTGTGTCTGATCCGTGTGTTATACGACACTGTAAAGCACTACTATTCTCACACTGAGAATGTTATAATTGCTGTAAATAATTCAGCGTGCGTTGATGTTTACAGCCTCAGCTTGCCATGTTTGCTGAGAGATATCCTTCAACCCAGTCACTTTCACTTTCAAACATCTTGTCTTACGGACCACTCACTATTTATGCCCAGGGTTGGTACCGAAGAGTAGCCAGATGCGTAATTCGAATTTTGGCAACACCGAAGGTTGGGTGATCTTTTTGGCTCCCACGTTCAACTGATACTTCCTCTCCTTTGCCTAATTAATCGATTCCAGTCTCATATAACCAAACGTGGTATGATGGGTAATGCATTTTATAACAGTTTTTTATACCGCTAGGATATCTACCTTCCGTTGTCTACATTTGTTTAAAATGTTATGATGTAATTTGTAGAGGTAGGCTATTTTTTTCTTGGCTTCCTGAAGGTTGGGTAAAACAAAAAAAGTTGAAAATGTTTGCTTCTCTTCGGTACCTACCCTGGGAATGAATAACGAGTGCTCCCTTATTTGGTATATTCGAGAGGATGGTGACGTCGAGGAGACACATGATAGCATGTGCGAGCGGAACATGCCCAACCTCAACTGATTTTATTTAGGTAGATCACGTGCTTAAAACACAAGGTACAATAGACCAAGTGCAGTCCTGATGCATTTTGGGATTTAAGCCACCACAGTCCCGTGTTTTTGAGCTGAAAGCGACAAGTATAGCAGCCAAGAGCAATGCTTGAAACTGACCTATTTGTATCTGCACCATGAAAAAAAGCTATTGAGAGCTTATTGGTTTATTCAGAATAAATGATGATGATGATGATGATGATGATGACCATCATAGGAAAGGGTACGGTTAGATGCGTTTCAAACAAAGCAATTTTCTTGTGTTATCACATGAGGCAAAGGTCAACTGGAATGAATTCCAACTTGAATGAGACTGCATTTGGTCAATTGCGCATGTGCAGACAGGAATGACGTTATGATTACGAGCAATATCACACAACAATATTTTCACAAGCCCACTTAAGGCAGACTTGCAAGATGCAAAAGGGTATGAAATATCATAAAATAGAAAAATTGGAGCAGAACAAATTTAATGGCCTGTGAATAGAAATAAGTAACGGGACTCACGCACAGGTACGGTATTCACGGACTCATGAAAAGGTAACGTTGGAAGGGTCAATCTGTGTCAGCCTATCAAACAGTATGCGAAAGTGCCAAGAACAAATTCGTTTCTGCAACAATAATGACAACAATGAGTCTGCGTGATGTGTTCAGCAGTTTAAAACAATCGTTATGACGTCATCTCTTCGTACAACATCAGCCTGCTTTAACGTGCTTTTATTTCACAACAAAACGAGTAATCAAGCCGTGCAATCACAGCAATATATTATATTTTATTCAGAAAAGAAAAGAGGCTTTTCGTTGAAATGTTTTTGATGCTATCGTTATATTCGAGCTTCGGCTGCCACAGCAATAGTCCTGATCAGATCACAATACCTTTCTGGTGTGGTGGAATATTATATTCTACACGCGGTGTGTAGATTTTTAACTCGCGAAACACAGCATCCTACGTTACATGACGTTCGAATATGTCTGGTTTCCTTGGAAACGAGAAATTTCTTGCCACTTGTGACACATATGCATGCGAGAAATTTCGTGGAAATAAAGCGGACGAGGTATGTGCATTTGTTCATACAACAATGTTGCACGCAATGAAGAACTTGATAATAATTTACTTTTTTAGCTGAGCTGTTTCATATTTTCGCGCAAAGGGGTATAGGTTTTCTAAACAATTCATGAAACATTCGGTGGTAGCAGCAGTTTTGATGGCTGATGTTGAGTTTGTTAGCATTTTTGTTCATGCTTGCCGCAGTTTTGGGAACACAGATATTTAGATCGGCACTATTTCTGACGCCATCTTTACATCGTAACTTGTTTACAAGAAAGAACACGTTTTTTGATTCAAGGATCAACCTTCTCAAACGAAGCTTGAGTCTTAGAAAGAGCGATAACAGTCTCCCCCAGACAAGATTTGGCTTACCATATTCGAATATTCCTTGACATGAGAACTTGAATTTTTAAATAGGAATCGGACTATCAATCTTCTACACCGGTTTCTTTTCAATGGTGTGTCAGCACTGCTTCACGTTTGTGCTGAATATTCTTATATTGTTTGCTAATATCTCATTATTTAATTTACAACTGGTTTATTGATAAAGAATAATTGAGGGACAAAAGGCTGGGCACGAAACCTTTCAGCTACCTACAAACGGTTTTCGGATGTTACTTCAAAATTCCCAAAAGACCCTTGGATTGTTC
>OFHS01000651.1:0-37671 GCA_900245855.1 Calvadosia cruxmelitensis
TATATATATTTATAATTATATCTATGCTGTGTAAGGTTATCTTTGGGTTTGTGTTCTTGCCTGCGTTGGGTTGAATGTCCTCTGCTTGTCCTATCCCGTTAAAGGATCCCCCTCCACGTCGTGAGGATGAAGACATTGAAAGGTAAGCGCCATCGTGCTGCTGAGGTCAGAGGCATCGAACACCCTCCTGCTTTGCCATTGGCAATTGTGTAATTGGCATCCATCTAATGGCAGGAACCTTCTACTTCCCGATGGCATACAACAGTACCGCCCTGTCCACAAGTACGTTTTCAAAGTGTACAAGGCCGAGGGCATCCCCCAAAGTAAGCACGTGATCTTCCATTCCGTTTCAATCTTCCTTCGTCTGGCTTCGTTTGTACATCGTCACACTGTTGCTGTTTCCACTTGCAGTGAATGCTACCATCATGGCCAATGTCAAGAAGGCGTTCACCGGCAAGGTTGGCTGCACTACCCCCGTCTCATTAATTGGCCCTCCATTCGAATAGTCGTTGCTAATGCCCCTTCTTCTTGTGTTTCAGGTGAAAGACCTTGCAGACCCGTTCGTCGAAGTTACCTTCTGCGGAATGAAGGTTTGTTGCTGCTTTAATTCCTGCGGCGCGGTGTAGCTGCGAGCCTTCGCGCCATGAATTGTCCATCCATCCAGGTCACGTGGATGAATCATTTAATCTTTTCAGGGCAGGACGAATGTCATCAAGAACTCGTATTCGCCAGAATTCAATCAGCAAATCACGTTCACTGAATTCGTGAGTCATCTCGCGCGGCGCCATCGTCATTATTCCATCCTTCATGATATTGCTGTTGATCATCTTTCAATCCTTTCTTTTTAGTTCCCTCCGCTTTGCAAACGGGTCAAAATCCAGCTCTTGGACAGGTAAGGTCCCCGTTTTATTATTTTTGAAGATAATCACTGCAATGAAATGTAATTTGTGTATCTTATAGACCCTAATGAGCAGTGCTCCTCAGACGGCGCTTTACGTATCATCTCTCCGTGGAGCATGCTCCTCTCTTGATGACCGCTGTCGTGTTGGTTCGTTGCAGTGATGCGGTGTCTGAATCTGTCGTTGGCACGCACTTCATTTCATTCGATGAGATCTCGAATCGAGATACGGCGCTCGGTCGGTACACTCGCATCAGTCAGGAGGCAACTCATCATCCCTACTATGACTGCTGCTGTTGTTGTTGTTGTTATTGTTATTATTGTTGCGTCATAGGGTTCCTCCCTGTCTTCGGTCCCAGTTGGGTTAATTTGTACGGATCGACGCGTGACTATTCCATGTTTGACGAGCACCTCGATCTCAACAACGCCATTGTGAGTCACCCCCTTGAACCCCCGTCGCAACTTGTGGATTTGTGCTGATTCTGTTTGTCTGACCATGCGTTTGTCGGGTCGTTCCAGGGCGAGGGTATCTCATATCGTGGACGTGTCCTATTGGCAATCGACTGCTTTGAAGGCGAACCAGAACAGACCGGCTCCGTGGAAATATCAGAGATGGACCCTCTACCCCCCGTACGCTTACACAGATGCACAATGTTCCCTTTCGTCATGGAAAGCATCGGCTAGTTGCTCGATTGAGTTTGTTTTTGTCTCTCGTTTTAGAAAATTATGGGCAGAGATGAGCTGTTCCTTCTGTTCGGAACGTTCTACGAGGCCAGCATGATCAACAAGAAGATTGGAGACAAGGCGATCCAATTCGAGGTTTCCATCGGTGCGTTGCAATCTGTTGCCACGACAACTGTTTTGTCCAGTCGTGATGTCGTTGGTTGAATTTTGGATGCGTTGTGTTGCACCAGGCGAGTACGGCATGCAGCAGGATGCGATGGGCGGATTGAAGAAGCCAAAGAACGGGGCAGATGATGACGATTTGGTCAGTGTGGATTCGGATGACTTCCAGCAGGAGACCATCTCCATTCAGTCGTTGACGTACCCCAAGAGACCCGTCAGCATCGGTAAGAAGTTCTACCACGTGCCATGGGAAGAGGAGAAACCATGCGTCCACGTGAAATTCCCATTCGAAGACCGAAGGCGACGCCAATACAACAACATGCTGCTTTGGAAGATACACAACACCCTGGTGAGAGAGACGTCTCTCACATGCTCGACGTGCACCCCCTTCGCTGCGCCTAGGATCTCATTTTCACACATGCTTTGCTTGTAATTGACAGGATGAGAACATTGACGAATTGGATGAGCGAGTGCGTCTTGGCATTCCAGACATCCACCGCGTGATGCGCAAGTTCCTGGGGGACATCGTGCATGGCTGCAGGTAAGCGCACCTGAGGAGATCGCGTGCTCGTGGAGTGATTGAATGCCGCCGGCTTATCATAATGTTTCGCTCTCTCTCTCTCCTTCCGTTCTTTAGCTTGTTCATCGACCTCGCTGACGGGAAGAAGACTGGTACCCATTTGGCTAAGAACAGACTGGACAAAGAGCGCGATCGCCTCTGCATCAACGTCGTGGTAAGTGAATAATCAATGTACGAAGTAAAATATGTAAAACAATGTCGAAATAAATTAGATGTATTTAAAAAAATAAAGTTAAAAGTGTCCGTGGCATAAAAAATAATATAATAAAAAAACCCTACTTACAAGTAAAACACATGCTCAAGACTCGCAGCATCTTTCCCACTGGTTGTTCCCGAAATAGATACAGAGTTGCCTCTCTGAATGGCCATTGACAGAGACTGTCTGAGAAATTGAAGAGAACGGTGCTCTTTCGTCGCTGAAGACATTCGCGTCCCCAACTCCGCTAAAAATGCCCTCGTTGAGTCTCCCACCGCTCCCATAGTTTCAAATGCCACAGGCTGGATCGCAAACTGATGTGATAGGCAATCGTAGTTACGAAATTTAAGATCCTCCGCCTTATTTGCTGCTGCCGCTGGTCTTTCCGTCGTTTGGTTTAGAATTTAAATAAATAGTCGCTGTTGAAAAAATAGAAATGTACGAAGTCACATAATTATATGGCAGCACCTTGTGCTTCGCTAAGTCTCTCATGTGCGACATCCAGGGCTAGAAACAATATCGAACTGATTTCTACAAATCACCCAGGAAATCACAAAAACCCTTGGAATTCACGAAATCTCGAGAGATGATGAAAAGAATTCTTCAAACAGTTTAAAAGTATCAAAAATGAATTGAAACCCATGAAGAAATTCAAAGATATTGAAGAAGCATCAGGAAATCACGAAAAAGAAATGTCCGATAAATCTTGAATTAAATGCCAGCAAATTAAATTGAAGAATCTCGTCAGACTCGTCTACATGTGTATGAATGATGTGTCATTTGTTTGCTGCATTGCATTGACGTGATCTCCGATTGACTTGTTTCTATTGGCTGTGATGATGTCGGTTATTATATAACCACTAAGGTTCATTCCCTCGTAGAAAGCCGTGTCAGAAGGGGCTGCGAAACTCGCTCAGAGCTGCATCGATGATTCTGAAATTGGCACCAAGGTGCAAAAGACCCATCGGCTGTTGCGTAGTCTGAAAGCCATCATTGCCGAGGTGCGCGCACAGATGGAAGGTTGACAGGTTAATGTTCTGCCGTCACGTGGTGTTACTGTGCTGCTCACGTGATCATTTGTGTTATAGCCTCAGCATGGCCTGCCGGACATCTTTGTGTGGATGTTGTGCGGGGGCAAACGCGTGGCCTACGCTCGACTCGAAGCCCAGGACCTCTTGTACTCCAAGCTGGACTCAGAGTGCGGGCCCAACGCAGGTCGCGTGCAGACCATCTTTTTTCGCGTGAGTCGAGTCGCAAAATGTCCTCATTGTACCTGGTCTGGTGACGTCAGAAATGTGTAATGTCCTCTGTCGGCATTGCCTCTTAGCTTCCGGGCAAGCGAGGCCATGGCGAAAATGGCTGGGAGATTCAGGCCAAGGTGGAGGCTCGCTTCTGGCTTGGTCTTATGAAGCACAAGGGGGACTACCTGAGGAATGCTCCCAGTGGCTTTGAAATGGTACGAGCCCACTTGTGTGGTCCAGTCGATCTGACTTGTACAATTTCCGTTGGTCTCTTTGATTGATGTGCTCATTCGTCTCTGTAGCCTGAAGACGCCCTCTCCGTTCTCGAAGCGCCGCCCGACGTTCTTGTCTACACTGGTAACTTATTCCTTGTCCCCTTGGGGCACATGCGCATCATGACTGTCCCTTTGCCTCCTTCAAACCCCTCAAATGTGTTGTGTTGTATTCTTTGATGCAGAAAAGCAAAAGTTTACAATCCGAGCCCACATGTACCAAGCGCGAAGCCTTCTGGGTAGTGACGAATCAGGGTTGTCAGGTGAGACGTCATCACGATCGATGACATGCAGAAGAAGAATCGTCAGCGGGGGTCGAGCGTGTGATTAATTCATTCGGCATGTCGCCTTCAGATGCTTTCGCTCGCGTGGTCTGCTCCAATCAATTTCAAGAAACGAAGGTTGTCTGGGAGACTCGCAGCCCCACGTGGGATGTCATGCAGAAGTTTGTTGACATTGAATTGTGGGGTGAAGTGGTCGAACTGGCCGTCAATCCACCCCTGATTGTCATCGAAGTCTACGACAAAGACACCGGGGTAAGACAACCGCCCCCTCTTTCTCCTTGCCCCCTGCACCAAGTAGTCTGGATGCAATGGGGAGTAACGATTGTGTTTCCACTGTTACTCAGGGCGACATTGAATTCATCGGTCGAACGCTCGCCAAACCAATCGTAAAGCTGGCAGAAGAGGCCTACGCCAAGCCCTTCTTCCCGCCAATTCTACAATGGTTTCCGATATTTCGCGGCGAGGAACGCGCAGGAGAATTGCTGGCCGCCTTTGAAATGCTTCAGGTATGAGCTCATTGCGGACTGGAGGTCGTTGTTTTGTTGCACTGTGTCACCTTTCCTGTAGTAAAACTTCACAATTTAAGCGCGATTCTGACTCAATGATGATCATGATGATTTCTGATGCTGCTTGGACAGGTGTCTGACGAACTGTTTACTGAATTGCCACCTGACCCGGCCACTCTAGATTCTCCCGAAGGCCCTTACATGCCCGTTCCGGATGATATCAGGCCACTGATGAAGAAACATCGAATGGAGGTTTGTCCTGACTGCATACGAGACTTAATGTGAAGGCGCTGGGTGGATGTCGTCTGAGTGTGTCCGTTCGTTGCTAGGTGATGTTCTGGGGCGTGCGCGAGACAAAGAAGGTCCAGCTGATGCGCATCAATCGGCCCCAGGCCGACATCGACTGCTGCTACAAGGTCACCACAATCGACGGCCAGGAGCAGCAGATCGCCAAATCAACCATCTGCAAAAGCGCAAAGCAGAATCCTAATTTCGACAATCCCATCGTCGTCTTTGATGTCGTGAGTCATTCGTCTTTTGTCGGTTGGTTTTGCGTTGATGTTGACCGTCGACGGCTCGCTCAATGTTCGTCGTTGTGTCGTGTAGGATCTACCCGACAATAAGAAGTACATCCCACCGATCACCATCCGAGTCAATGACTGTCGGGCCTTCGGTCGGCTGGTTCTCGGTGGCAGCCACGTCATCAACTCGCTCAACGATCATTTCTGCGATCCGAGCTCGTTCCGCTTGAAGGGCGCTGATGAGCAAGATGCAGGTATGTTGTGCGCAGGCGCTGGCTGCCTTTGGAATGATAAGCCGCACGACCTCATTTGCATGTCATCAATCTCGATTCGATGCTCTTTAAGGCAAGAAAGAAAAGGATGCGAAACAGGAACTTGGTCAAAGCAATCTGAACTTGCTCGAAGACGCACCGGCTGACACGCCCACCAAACAGAAGAAGGACAAGGGTTCGGCTGAGCCCGAAGAGATCCTTGATTGGTGGACTCGCTTCTACGAGACTATTCGTGACTCGGAGGTGAAGAAACCCAAGAAAACCGGGATCTCCTTCTCACCCAAGAAGGAAGAAGAGGAGGCTGTTAATACGGTGCCTCGTTTGAAAGTGAGTAGCCTCGACATGAATAAATATTGATGGGAATGGCGTGAGTATGCGGTGACTGATTCTTTGTGTTTCAATCGGCAGATCTACGACTGTCCTCTGGAAGAAGTGACCGACTTCGACTGCTTCACAGATTTCATGACGTCATTCAGTTTGACGCGTGGCAAAAAACGCGACGACGATGACAACGATGAAGAGCGTCGCTTCAGTGGAAAGTTCAAAGTAAATGAACGCATTTGCTCGCGCGCATCATGTCCACCATTGGCTGCTTGTGTTGTGCTGACTCGCGTCGTCTGTCTGCGTGTTACAGGGATGCATTCGCGTGTGGAAGTACCCACTGCCACAGGGACTGGACCCTGAGCTGCCGACGGGCAGCTTCCATCGCCTGCCGCTTAACGACCCTTTGCATGTGCTCGTTCGAGTCTACTGTATTCGCGTAAGTCAAATGCTGCATTCGCGCACGCCCTATCTCGAACTGTCTCTTCTGTCACGTGCGTTCATTCCGTCTCTTTCCAATTCTTGCGCAGGCGCTCAACCTACACCCTACAGACCCCAACGGCAAGGTAACCAACAGGGAGTCATCAGTGGTCTTTGTGGCATTATTCATCATTAGTTAAACATCTACGACAAGCGAATAATAGTGCTTACATGCAGCCTAGAATAATGTATAATCACTGTTGAGTTCTACTTTCTCGAACGGACTCTTCAAACTGCAGAGGGATGTGACTCCTGCACAGTTTTCAGGCAAACTGTTCGAAAGCAAAATAACACGAATTCATGGAAGAGGTGTTTTTAAGATGTTATCGATTCCAGTCGAAGATCATTCCATTTCGGATGATATTTCGATTCACCAATAATCAAAATGATCGAATTAAATTTAATGCGTGGAAATGCAAGAATGCGTTTATTGTTTTGAGCATATCATCATTTTGACAGGCCGATCCGTATCTTGTCGTGAGTCTTGGCAAAAAGAAATTCAAAGATGTCGACAATTACGTCTCCAAGCAGCTGAATCCAGAATTCGGAAGGTGATGCCTTGTTGCTAGGTGTAGACCATTGGCGCATGCGTCAATTGTTGGTTGTCATTTTCGCGTTTTTTTTTTTTTTTTTTCGGCAGAGTGTTTGAGTTCGAGGCTATCATTCCTTTCCACACCATGCTGACGGTGCAGGTTTACGACTGGGACCTGTTGACGAGCGATGATATGATTGGCGAGACTCGCATTGATGTGGAGAATCGCTTGTACAGTCACCACCGAGCCTCGTGTGGCGTACAGGAAAACTACACGCCGTAAGTGTAATCGAAGTCGTTTCATTGAAGATGAGTCTGATCGATGTCCGTGGCGTGCAGTGTGTGATTTACGCGGTGCCTTTGATGTCGTAGGTATGGTTACTCGAAATGGCGCGACCCGCAGAAGCCGACGCAGATCCTGGCTAAGTTGTGCAAAGACGAAGGCCTCGACGGACCGCAGTACATGAACGGCACGTGTACAGTGGAGGGGAAATCATTCGAAGCATCGCCAACGCTCAAGGACGCAAAAGGTACGCCATGCTACGCCAGATGTGGTTCTGCTGGATCATACTATTGATAGCCGATTGATTCATTCTAGTGCTGCTTGTTATTAAGGACGCGAAAAGCCCTCCGATGAGCCGTGCGCCCTTGCTTGCCTGCGGTCGTTCGCAGAATTGCCGCACGCTTACCCGCTGGTGCCTGAACACGTGGAGACGCGCCCGCTCTTCAATCCAGAAAAGCCTGGAATCGAGCAGGTGTGTCCTGAGATCTCCGGTAGAGACAATTCCTGCGTGGCTTGTGCTGCTGTGCGTAGTGACAGGAGATTGCTTTTCATTGACCACGCAGGGCAAGATCCAGATGTGGGTTGACATGTTTCCCATGGATTTAACGCTCCCTGGCCCCCCTGTGGATGTATCGACGAGGAAACCGGTCGAGTGAGTGCGTTACCATGGCAAAACAACGCGCCTTGTTAGTCACGTGATCTTACTGTTTACCAATGCTATTGTTGTTGTTGTTGTTGTTGTCAGGTATGAGTTGCGCGTGATCATCTGGAACACTGACGATGTGCTGCCAGACGAAACGAACATCATCACTGGCGAGTCGAGCAGTGACATCTACGTCAAAGGGTCAGTCAATCAACACCCGGCAATTCACCAGGGCCTGTTGATTACCATGCTAACTGATGTCCTTTGAAATCATATTATGTATTTGTGAGTGTATTTTTTCCTGTTGCAGCTGGTTGGAAGGGAACCGAGAAGACATCCAAGAGACGGACGTCCATTATCGGTCAGCCTTCAAATTTGTCGCGAACTAATTACTCAAAGTTAACAAGCCATTATTTGCGGGCGTTGCGATGACTACGGTGTAATCTGTGTCGTAGGTCTTCTGATGGTTCTGGAATGTTCAACTGGCGATTTGTATTTCCGTTTATGTTTCACAAAGCGGAAGAGAAGATTGTGACGCGAAAGAAGGTACAGTATGACGCCTTAAGCGATTCGATGGGGAACGAAGAAGAACAGAAGTTTGCAGACAACGATGACAGGAGATCATCGTGTTGTTGTTGTTGTTGTTGCTGAGTTTAAGTTTGATTTATTTGTCAAAAATATTTAAATATAATTGACAGGCAAGCACAGGAAAGTAATAATACTTACACTAGACGTGCAGCCTAATAACATTTACAAGCAACTGAACATTTATTAACATTTGTTGTTGTTTTTGTTGTTGTGTGACTGACGTATGAGTTGTTTGTTGTTGTTGACAGGCGAGTCTTTTATCTGTGGATTTGACGGAGGAGAAGCATCCTCCCAATCTCTACCTGCAAGTCTGGGACGCCGACATCTTCTCGTCAGACGATTTCATCGGTGGGCACTTGTGCAAACGAGGCTGACGAGTGCCTTTCGAATGACCTCCCTTTCACGTCGCGACACTTGTCATGCTGGTCATTTTGCCTTGTCATTCGTTTGATGTGCTAATTGATCATGTTTGTCAGAAACGGGTGGAGTTGCACGAAGGCCATTATTACACCAGATTTGGCGTGATTTTCAGTTTGGTCTCTGTTCTGTTTCAGGTGATCTCGTTTTGAAGCTGACCAAGATTCCTGGCTCAGCTAAATCGGCGCGCGCTTGCAAGCTGGACACCATCAGTCCCGACGCCAAGACGGGCAGCATATTCAAGTCAAAGTACATGAAGGGATGGTGGCCATTCATCGTCAACCCTGAAGACGACGACGATCCCAATCCAATCCTGGCTGTGAGTACACGCCTTGTCGCTTAGTAACTGTGTTGCCTTGACCACCACGTCATCATAATGCTCGTTCATTCTCGTTATGTTGACAGGGAAAAGTCGAAGTTGAACTAGAACTCCTGACCAAAGAGGATTCTGAGGCTACTCCTGCGGGCAAGGCCAGAGAAGAGCCTCAGCCATTGGACAAACCCAAGTGAGCAGCCCTGTTGTTTCTACCTCGCCCAGTCCATGTCAGTGGCTTGTGATGATGCGACCACAACTGTTTTGTTTTTCCAGTCGCCCCGCCGATAGTTTCGGTCTGTTCATGAGCCCATTGAAGATGTTGAAGTACATCTTTTGGGACAGCTACAAATGGCTCCTACTCAAAGCGCTCGTTGTCTCCCTATTGCTCGCCTTGGTCGCCCTGTTTCTCTATTCGATGCCGGTACGCCACTCGCTTAACTCCGCCTTTCCGGCACAACATCGCAGCGAGGCCGACCTTGATGCATCGTTCTTGTGTGCCTCGTTTCAGGGTTATACTGTCAAGAAACTTTTCGGTGCCTGAGGTCGCTGAGCCACATCTTCAGTCGCTTGCATCATGAAGGCAACGAATGTTTTGTACTCTATTAATTTTTGTATTTTAATGAATATTTATTAGTTTTTCCTTGTATCAGATCATATAAGTATTACGCATTTACGAGTTGATGATGAGCTGAGCAGCACTCTCTGTTCCTTTTACTCCCCCTCTCCAAATTGAGCTCCCTTTGAGTCGATAAGAACTCAGACGACCAGTAGATGTTTACTTGCGTTTTTGTTATTCAATAATAATGGGCGACCAGCGTCGGCGAGTTCTACATCCTCTACAGTACTTGTTAATATGGGTTGATTACTTAGTTGTCTTGGCCTGCTGTCGCAGTTGAAGTTACTACGGCGGTGACAATGTCCTTGGCCAGTTCCAGCAAGATCTGCTTGCCTGTGTCAATGAGCGCCTTGCCGACGGTCTTCAGGGCCTTGATGATCTCAGGTTTCCTCTGCTCAATGACCGCTTTGGCCTTGGCTGCGACGGTCGAACCAAGCTTCTGTAGCGACGCCTGGACTCTGGTCCACACTGAAACGAGACGAGAACACACGTGACAACTGAACTGCCAATCAAGAACCAAACAGCAAATCGAGCGGTGAGTCATTGCACTTACGATCGCTGATAGACCTCTTTCTGGTGTACAGGGCGCCTTGAATCTCGTCCATCATATCAGTCGCCTTGGCAACAGCGAGTGCTATGGAGGCCTTTGATTTTTGTTGTGCCTGCGCGCTGACGCTCTGCTCCACTGATCGCAGGTACACTGCTGCCTGCTGGTTGAAGAATTCCACATCTGTGAGAGAGAGAGAGAGAGGGAGAATGGTGTCACTTTTAATCTGTTTTGCACCGTCGACTGACGCGAGGCGACGAGGAGCAAGCGTGGACGTTGACCTTGTGATGTTGAACCGAACTTCTTCAGTAGCGTTTCGATGAATGACTTCATTTGCTTGACAACCTCGTCTGCCTCGTGCACGGCAGAAGTGATGATTCTGCGCAGTTCATCGTTGACAGTTGTCATGGCACCAGAGGCGTCATCTCTCAACGCAAATGCGCTCGCGACGACCGCCGTCGCTTGCTTGTCACTTGGTTTTGCAGACACGACGGCCTTCTGAATGGCCTCGGTGACTTTCAATTGGGCTTGCTCGATGGCTTTGCTGGCTTTGTTGATGACGTCCTTCTGCGCTTTGCTAATTGCAGCCAACTTTTCGTCGAGAACTGGAAACGAAGAGCGGTGAAAGGACAGTTAGCAGGGGCCGTAAGGGGGAATAGTAAGTGACGTCATGCCCTCACTTTGCCTAACTTACGCTGCTGCAATTCCTTCAGTTTGCCGGTGAGCTGCCCTGCCTTGGCGCTGAGCTGGTCTTTGATCAGGGTCAGTCCGGCTTTGTACAATTCAGTGGCACGTTTCGTGGCTTCTTTTACAGCCTCGACCAGAGCTTTGTTGGCCTCGGTTATAGCCGTTGTCATGGCATCCCCAACCGCGTCGATCTTGCTGCAGATCTAGAATGACAGTGACCGATATAAGTGGCTGCCATGGTGATTGCTCGTTGCTGTTCGATCAGGCTCGCTCTAATTGGACATCGCACGGTTGAGTACTCACCTTCGCAGGAAGCAACGAGGAGCATTGAAGAGCATGCGTGGTAGCCATGGCTACGAGGAAGAGCACTGCCATTGTTCTCAGGAGCTTCATGATGCCGATCTGGGGAAAAGAGCACAAAAAGCATCAGACACGAATGACAACATGACAAATTGAGAGGGTGACTAGCATTCAAGGATTGCCTTGCCTTACTTTTGTTGCTGCGAACAATCCAGATGAGTTGACGATGTTGCTTTGGTGGCGAACGATAGTCGAATGGACGGGTGAAGGAAAGCAGACCTTTTTATAGGGACCGTGAAGGCAACCAGCAATCGATTGCCATAGTAACCATATAGACACAAGAGTACTGCTTGGTTGAATCAGCTGTTACTTGCCAATGGCTTTATGCGGTAATGTGATGACAGCCGGTACTTAAGACATTATACTGTAGCCGTCCAGTAAGCGGCCTGGTGTCCAACACATGACCCAACACCCCCTCCTATTCCCTCTGCCTATTCCCCCTGACTTCACGCACATCACTCGTCACCACGCCACGTCTCCCCGCATCTTAATCGGCAGGGTGGTCTTTGTATGTGCTTCTCGCTGCTTCTTTTTAATTAAGACCTGATGGTGTCCATTTTCAGAGCACTTTCACAGCAAATACTCCCACGGTCTACTGCTCAGTTCCCCTTGAAAGATGACGTCACCTTGATATGAGTGATTTCTTCCATTTTGTAATGCAATCATTGGTTGGCACGGGTCGAGTGGAATTAGCACAGCATCAAGCGTGTTGACAAAATGTATTAGCACAGGTCGCGTATCTATAGCGAAACACGATTTATAGACAGTTCTCTCTTTCAATCTATTCGAAGCATTTGACGTTTTATCATGGTCTGCTCGGTCCCGTCATATGTAACGGCTCTTTCCATTTCTCGACTGATTCACGATCTGTCTTTTAGAAGCGACCTCAATTGTATTTACTTCATCTGTTCTCACTGAAACAACAACAACAACTAATGCAGAGTCGGACGTCATTTTGACCAAACTCATCTGTGGTGCAGTATGGCTGCGGCCCCGTCTGACCATATTCAACGAATCGCAGTTTATAGCTGTACATTTACTATAATCACTGACATAGTACAAGCTTATGTTTGACCATTCTGTATGCATGGCAGTCTGCTTTTCTCATGCGGTTGATTTGTGAATTTATTTATGCCGATGACCATTTACCGCTTTGCAGCACGTTGCATTTCAATGATTGGAACCCAGGGCCCTCTACATGACATAAGTTGGAGCCATTATAGTTTCCATTAAAAGGTCAATGGAGATCAAGACGAGATCAAAGATATCCAAACTCGTTTATGTAGACAGCTGTGCTTCCGTCTACCACCATAGCAGCCAAGGAAAGAGCGTAAATGAGCAGACAGACGTTGTCATGGTAATAGCGGGAGCAAAAACGACGCTAACATCCGAACACTTACTGTGGATAGCCTGCCCATGTTAACGGCAAATGCAGAGCAAATAGGGAGAAGAGAAATCTTGCAGATTCCACTGATCAGCCCAGAATCATGTAGCCCCGTTCCATGCAAAATGCACACTAACTATTCATATGATCTGGACAGACGTGCGTCTCTTGATCCGTGCTGAGACAGGGTTAGGAATGATCTATAGGATATGTCATGGACAGAAACGGTGTTTAGATGTATGCATGGCATGGTGGTGTGTTCACCACTCCGTATGATGTTTACTCATCTGCTGTCGCAAGAATGAATTACAATCACCTAAATGACGTCATTGTTTGATCAGCCTCCGATGCATTGCAACTGAAGTCAAATCGACGCAGGAACGATTAGACAGACGATCGAAGGCCTTTCAAAATGGATCTCGTGATCATGATCTTCAGACTGATTTTCATGCTTTGCTGGCTAACTACAACCTCAGGCAGTATGCCCACGAAGGAGGCTACCAAGTGTTTTGCGCTAATGAGTCGCTCTAAGTGTTCAAAGATCCAAGATGGCGGCGATCGCATCCAAAAGAAGGTCATAACCGTCGATGAGCTTATCAGGGAGACTGTCTCGCGAAGCATCAACGAAGGATCGAAGATCATGAACACCACACTGGCCTTCCTCAAAGACAAAGTGACTCCAATGAAGATCACGCCGCCCAAAGGTAGACAATGTTCTCGTTTGGTGCTTCTTACATGACTCACCCGCCATATCTCATTATTACTCTTTCTTTTATCTGTCGTTGTATAGTACCGATCGAGACAAGCGAACTGCAGCGGACCGAGCTTAATATAAAGAAAGTGATCTCGACTGCCGTCGTCACTGCCAACCATGAACTGCATGACGTCATTGTAACAATGATGGAGACACTGACCAGCGGCAACGATGTGGTCTCCAAACAACTGTTTTCGTCAAAGGGGATCGTGGGTGTTTGTAAGTAGTTCCAGGCTACTTTGTCAATAGACTGAGAGGGCGGATGGCCAGGGAGATTGACTGAGGCTGCCATTTTAATTTTCATCTCAGCGCAGATCGACACAAGTGGGAGCAAGCTGGGCAGAAGCCTCGACGGTATAATGGCGGCTGCGTCTCCTGAGGTCCAGTCTATCGTCGTCAGAATGACACAGCAGATCTACGACGCATGCGCTCCACTCTTCAACATACTCAGGGACAGCATCAAGGCGTTACTAGGCAACAAAGTGTCCATTGGTCAGTTGTCAATCTGTCTTCTCTCGCTGTCAGCTCCGAAGAGGCGACGCAGTAACATCGTATTATGTTGCTTTAATTTATTCTATTTAGATTTTGATGCTGTTAGCAAGAGCGTTTCGTCCATGCTGAAACTATCCACCCTCTCTCTGGCGATTTCCGTGAAATCGCGGCTGTCTGAGCAGATTGGCGACATTCTCAACGAGTTAGACGGAATCAACGGACTGACGAGAGCACTTCATTCGGGTGAGTCAGGGCGTCAGCCGCACTAACGACTAATATCAAGGCGCCTGTTTTACTTTGGAGCTGAGATGAGTTTGCTTGTTTTATGATTGTCCCATTGGCAGATGCAGCCAAAGTGAAAGATGGTCTCGAGCCAGCTGCCTCTCTTGTCCGTGAGGCCATCATTGAAAGCGAGGCGAGGGTCGATCACAGTCAACTGGACTCAGAAGTGAGAAACTACGTCAGCATGATGACAGCCTACTACGCCGACGTCAAAGCAATCGCCACGTCGTGAGACCACATTGCCTTCTTTGTCAATACAAGAACAGTAACGCAAGGACAGCAGTTGAAATGTTCTTCTTGCCAAATTGTCGGCTAGCTAGCAAGCAGGATCGTTAGCAGGTGCTGTCGTGTTTTCAAAGCAAAGAGAAGTCGCCTTGACCTGTTTTGATGCTTGTATGTGTAATCTGAGGCTGGCCTCGCAGTGGAGTAGTTTCTGTACTTCAAACATTGTGCATCTTGCTGTCTCAGTATTAATGGCATTAAAAAGATCGCCTCTGAAATGTTATCTCAGTTCTTCTTGATGAGAGCAAACAGACAAATTGCCAATAATATGATGTATATTTCGGCGAAGTTAAACTCCAGCCGAGCGTCGTACGTGTTACCAGTCTTAGTTACGCACGTCTATGACGCAGCCTCGCATCACGCTGGTCAGTGGTAATTGCGCATGTCAGTGATCATTGCTGTTTCCTTCAGGGTGACATAATATACGCCCGCGATCCTTATTCAATGTGCCCCACCCCCGTCTTGTGCATGAGATTGTGAAGAGCTCGCTAGTCATGCCATCAGCGGACTCTTTCATGCACAGAAGAAGAAGCATTGATCGCTGCCTGCGAGGCCACTGCCCCCGGGAAAGCTGCTGAACACGATGGTGTGCCGTCTGACGTCACACGTCTTGTCCCCCTGGCAACCGGTATCATGACATCATCCGCCAAATGAATTCCTTCCAAGCGTCATCATTCCCATCACGAAGAAAAGTAGCACAACTGACATCCATGGCATTTCACAGCTCATGCTGACTAACGCAAAGATCTTCAACAGACTCCTTCTGTACCGAATGCGAGAAAGCTTCGAATGTCACTAAATCTCAACGTGCACCAAGTAGATTCTTATAAGCTAAGATCGGCCTCTGCCATTTCACTCAAAGTTCCAATGGAAACTGGAACCTTTCAAGACCTTGCTGCCAAACTTTTTAATCCCCTGCCTGGCAATTTACGTAATATAAACTGTTTTAAGGAATTCTGCACGAAGGTCAGACAGCACATTTTTAGCCCAAATTAGTTATTTATTTATTAGTATATTGATGTATAGAATGTTTTTAGCCTTAATTAAGTTAATTAAGTTTGAATGTTACCTAATTTAAGTCAGTTGATAATTGATTACTTTGTATTAGTGAAAGACTCTATTTATTTAAATTATTTAAGTTACTAAATTTCATGATTGCTATGTATTTTACAGGCGAAGAGCCACCCAGTGGAAGTACTGTAATAAAAGCCATTATTATTATTATTATTATTATTAACTCCTCATACAGCTGTTTCAAGCAGGGTTCCGAATAGACAGATGCACAGTTGAGCAAATGTTAGCACTACTCATCAGAATTGACATCTGCCGAGCACGAAAGAAAAATCTGGGTGTGATATTTGTTGATTACTCGAAGGCATTTGACTGTGTATGCAGGAATGCGCTTCAACGAATCTTGCTGTTTTACGGTCTGCCACCAGCCTTAATGTTGCAGCAGGAATGTCACTAGATACGAACACAAATGCCAGTGGTGAGACGGACGCCTTCCCGACTATACTGATGGTGTACTACAAGGTGATACTTTGGGTCCATACATATCCACCTCTACTGTAATAATGTTGACGATGTAGGCCTTCTGTCAGACAATGCCACTGCTGCCCAAAACCAACTGACCAGGTTTGAAGCCACGTCCAGAACAATCGAACTCAAGATAAACCCGACCGATACCGAAGTAATGTCCGTTGGTGTAGAACAGACCACCATAATTATGGTCTCTGGCAGGTGCGATTCTACCAGCATACAATGATCTTAATTTTCTTAGCTGCAGAATCAGAGATTTTACGAGCAGCTTCTTGCGTAGAAGGTGCCTGGCCGGCATAGCATCCAAGAAACTCGAGGCAGCATGGGAAGGTCCGGCATGCAATGCAGCCAAGGTTCTTCTTTTCAAGGCCTGCATTGAGTCAATACTATAATACGGCTCTCCAGCAGGATGAACGATGATAAAGACATTGAAGGTCAACGCCCCTAAACAACTCATACGACAAGCGATCGTCGCCAGTAAAGAAATCTATACGACGGTATGGATATCGCCCCAGCTGCAACCACGATGAGAAGGCACCACCTGAAACTTCTTGTTCACACACTACGACGACCGGACACACCATGACTTGCTGTTGCAGTGGCACATCCACCAAGCGAGTCGTACCATTCGAGCCTCTTAATCAGAGAGAGCGCCCGCGCAAAAGAGAAAAAGGAGTTTAAAACGAACCACGCAATTTAATGTATGCAATTCATTTATTCAAAAGACTCTTCTCTTGAAGTACATCACACAGTGTTGCCATGGCATCAGACACCAACGAGTCCCGTAAGAACGCTGATTAGAACATCGAATCCTTGTCTGAGTGCGTCCGTGATCGCAGTCCTGTTCTTCTCGAGCAACTCCTTCACTTGTGCCTTGACGTCGCCGCTCAACTTACCACTTAAACCTAGAATGAATTCGATCTTCTTTCTGACAACTGCAATTCAAATAAACAAACAAGCATAACGGTCATTAGTAAACAGTAATACAATTGCCGTTCGGAGAGATGACGTGATTGGCCGAGGAATGACGTCACTTACGGAAATCGGCCAAGTCTCGCCTCTGCACGAGGTGATGGAAGGAGGCTGTCATGACGTCAATGTCTCGCTCGCTCTCTTCGACGGTGTCACGAATAAGAGCCTCGGCATTCGCCTCAGTCTCATCTGCAAGCTGCTGTATTTGTGCTCTGGCTTCTGCATCGATCAATGCTCGCACCTCTTCGAAGTCATCTCCTATTGACAGGAAAGAACAATAATAATGTCGACCAGACCATCACCAGGTGAAGCTCACTAGGGAACACCACACTACCTAGGTTTCCGCAAGCACTTACCAACGTCTCTCGTGCTAATTCCTCCATTGATTTTCTTCAAAGCACTCTCGATGAAGTCACGCAGGCGCAGCAGAGCGTCGTTCGATTTGGCGAGCAGCTTTTCGATCAGTGGTTTCAATGCATCGCGCACTTTGGAAAGGGCCTGGGTCATATCGTCCCTCAGATCGCGACGGTACTTGGCAACGATGGCAGCTGGAAAAGAAGAAGAAAGGAAATTAATGTCACGCGATAAAAGTAGGCGATTGAATGATCACACCGCTGGTCAAATCATTACTTGAGTTTGTCGGTGTTCCGCTGATCAGCTTGTCGAGCATGTCTTTGACTGAGGCCTTGACGGTGGCCAGGCGAGCTTTGCCCTCCAGAATGGCCTGCTCGATGATGGCGCGCACGCCCGCGTCGGCAATGTTGAAGGCGTCGAGCACCTCCGCGACGGCTTGCGTTAGCATCTCCTTCGCTTTCTGCACTTTGGCAAGAATGTCTGCAACGAACGCAAGAGAGAGAGAGAGCACGTGTTCAATCAATTCAATCGTGGGACCATTTGACATAGCTCAGCAGTACTAATGGAGGCGCGCGCTGGGTTGCTTACTCGACTTGAGGTCCTTGTACATATCAATGAGAACAGAGCGACGTGCTCTCGATGGATCAATTCGGCCAAGGATCTTGCCAGTGAGATAATTCAGGACGGACTTGTACAAATCAGCGAGCTTGCCAATGCCTGTTGCGAGGGACTCGCGAACGAGGCGGTCCACCTCAGCAACGGAGACGCTGGCCTTCGAAGCGAGACTGCGGAGGGCGGAGCAAGTCTGAAAGAGAGCACAGCAAGCGTCATCACTGTCAAAAAATCAAAAGGACCTCGTTATGGCGTTCTTCTAGTCGGAGCATGCGTGTACCTTGACACCGAGCATTCCCTCGCACGTGACCTGAGTCTTGAGGTATTCCTTAACCATCTCATAAGTGCTCACTGCTGTGGAGACGCCGGAGGCGAGGGCGTTGACCACGTGATTACGGAACTCACCTGCCTTCAGCTTGAGGTCTGTTGCAAGCGTTCGAAGCTTTGTGCATTGCTATGGAAACAAGAGTAGGAGACAAATCACGTGCTGTTGAAGAGGAAGCATCTGAAAGCGGAGAAATAAAGACATCGATTGGATTGGAAGGCAATATGGTTAGTGAGATAACATAGCAGAACGTACGTCAGCCGAGAGGAGATCATCGCAAGTCTTGCTGGCAACGTTGCTCTTGAAGTACTCGACTGCCGTGTTGTATAATTCCGTCGCCTTGGTCTTGCCAGCTAAAATGGCGGCCTTGATGCGCTCCTCAGCCAATGACATTTGTCCCTTCAGGTTCGTAGCAACGACCGAGAGCCGGCTGCACCTCTGAATAAGACAATATCTGATTTTAGCATCTGAATGAGAAAAGAGGAGACGGTGCCTCACAGATTCAATCACATTGCCCCATACCTCTGATGACAGGATGTCTGCGCAGGTCATTGATGTCATTCTAACAGTGAAGAAGTCGATCGCTTTCTTGTAGACATCGTCGGCTGTCTGCATGCCTTTTGCAACAGCGTCTGCAAGTGCGATTTGCAGGTCAGCTGCCTTGGCTTTGACGGCCACTCGAATGCCCTCCAAGCGTTCACATCGCTGCAGATCAACAGAAACAACAGCTAGCTGACGATCGTCATGGCAACAACAACACGATTGCCAAACCGATCTCTCTCGAGAGTACTCACATCGGCTGGCAAGATGTCGGCACAGGTCATCGTGTGGACTTTGTTCTTGAAGAAGTCGATAGCCTTGGCGTACATCTCTTGACCTGCCTTGTAGCCTCGCAACAGGGCATCGCGAACGGCCTCGTTGGCCTCCGTAGACTTCTCGTGAATGACGTTGGCCATATTGCGCAGATTACTGCATTGCTATTGGCAGATAAAAAGGAAACATGTGAGTACAGGTAAGCCTTCCGCTTAAGAGGGAACAATTATGTTGTCCTGAATTTGCACAGTGTGTTACTTGAGAGGAGAGCAAGTCATCACATGTCAGGGTCTGGATTCTAGTGCGAAAGAACTCGACCGCTTTAGCGTAGATCTCATTGACGCTGGTCGCTCCCTTGGCAACGGCTCGTCTCACTGCATCCTCAACCTCTGACGCCTTGGCCTTGACAGCCGTGGCAATATTGCGCAGTTGATCACATCGCTGAAGGGCGTAGAAACACAATAATTCATTAAGGACTGTTCACATTGACATATGGCGCTGGCTCAACTCACTCTGCTACGCGTACTCACGTCAGACGGCAACAGGTCCTCGCATGTCTTGGGCAGGGTGACTGCACCGGGTGTGTCTCCCTTGGCCACGCAGAACAAGGACACCAGCAATAGTACTCCAACAATAGACTTCATCCTACGACAAAGTAAACCAATGGCATATGATGAATTCACCCTTATTCTTGGCCTTTGTCACCATAGTAGACTAGGCACATCACAACGAAAGATGGCGGAAAGCACACAGGGGTTCCTCGTGTGGCCGCATTACTTACCTGGAAGCTGTTTTCTTCAGCAGAATCTCTCTAGGATGTCACCGTTCAATCGGTGCCGTTTTATAGCCCACGCCACGGCTGACCTTTGACCAGGCAGCGATCGTATCATGCGCACATTTGACAGCCAATCAATTCCAAGCACAACACACCTGTGCAAGCCCATTTGCTCCTGTCCACAGTCAAGGCAAACGGACTAGAAGGGGCGCCCATTAAGAGACTTCTTGGCCCAGAATGCAATGCTATCAACAGAGCACACTCACGTGATCGCCAGAGAAGCATGCCTCCTATCGACGCAACTCAGCGGAGAGAGAGAGGAGTCGACGTCAGAGGGGACGAATGAGCGACTACTGATTCGAATGACGCAAAGAATCAGCGGTGCAGGTTCAGCCTCGTTTCTTGGTCCTGCTAGGAACATCTCAATCGATTATCAATGAAAAGTGCGCATGTGCAAATATTGATTTAGTAAATAACATTAAGGGCAATTGGATCGCACGGTTAGGCCTCCCACTTCCGCTGCATTGGAGTGGGCCATCCTACGATGCAAGAAGCAGCCCCCCTGTCCCAGTCCCCCTCCTGTCCCAGAAGATGGCCCATCATGATGATTCGTAGAGCATAAATCAGGTAGAAAAGGAGAGAGGTTGGTCAAATTGAAATTGGCTTCCTCGATTTCATAGTGAGAGCACTCAATTCAAAAGCAAATACTACTCTGAGACAGTGATAGAACTCAATCAACAAAGTGAAACGCAAGAAATGGCGACGGTGGGCTGGTTGAATTAGCTGCTCGTGACTTGACAACCAGTCAATCAATCATTCATCTCAGGGACACGTGATAGGCCACTTGGTTACTATAACAACCCACTGCAAGCGAGCAATTCAACTGCGTACCATGCCCTCGCGAATAATCATCTGTGTGCAATGAAGGCAACGAGCGGAGAGACGTAACTGTTTTGGAGGTAGATTCGAATTTGCCGACATGCCTGATTATTTTGTATATATTTTCATATTACGTAATACCTGTGACATTTTAGCGCATGGGCAATTTATTGTACCAAATATAACCCATTCAAAACTGATTGTAAATCGTGACCAAGTGTCAGATGTGAAGTAAACTGTTTTTAGATACAACATCATACAACGACTACGACAACGCCAATCGATGAGAAAGTAGGAGAATTTGGTGAAAGAAGACGTTAATTGTTTGTGAATTTATATTGTCTATTCTCTTTACGTGTCTTTACTCTTTTTACTGTTGGATTGTTGGATGCAATGCTAAAACTCTATACTCTGCCTAGTACATCTGTCCGTTAAGGGATTTTAAAATCGGTTTGCCCGATACAGTAACCATAAGCCAAAAAGTAATATAGCGGCTATATTATATAATTATATTATAGCCATGATGATGTCAGAGTCACGTACTTTTGCGAGGGAGTTCAAGACCTCCTGCGTCAATTGACCGAGCGGCGGACACGACTGCTTTGCATTTGGCAGATCGCAAAACTAACGACGTCAATCATTAGTTTACTTCCTACCATCGTTCTGCCCCATGGCTCGTTAAACGAAGTAATTGATCGAGGCAGGAAGCTAGTCAGATTGAATAAAATAAAAAACAATTGGAAATATGATAGACCATAAAGGGTGTTTACTGTGAAAGTCAGTCCACATAATCGATATCTGTATAATCAAGAGACAAGAGGATTTCATGAGTGTTGAGTATTTCTATGTGCGCCAAGATCCTTAGTGCAACGAATCAGGACATCTTCAGATTCAAATACCTTGCGAGTGCGAGCGAAGACGATGTCAATCGACAGATGATGAGTATGTATGTGTGGTGGTGCGCTGTTAGGAACAAAGAGCGGTCCCATTTCGAACACTCCCCCCTCCCTTCGAACGAATGCTTTTGACTACAGCTAGTGACATCCGTGCGGTGGTTGCCTTCGGTCTTGCTTAGAACATTGTTGGTGGCCTCGTGCAAGGCAGCAAGACACGCGAATGTTTCAGTCTACTGGATCCCGCCCCTGTAGAAGATTGAACAGGAACAGCAGCTGGCCAAGGAATTGAAACTGACGACAGATGTGCTTAATCTTTACCAAGTTAACGAGATGAGAAAACATGATCCGCCCCTAGCCTGCTTCTTTCAACTAGCCGCCCTTCGGCCGACACGCATGGTCTTCTAAGGAACGATGAGGTTTACAGACCGATAGAACGCCCAGCTGATCCCAACCCATTTGCACAGTCACAGGGCCTGACGACTAACCGATCTAGCCTGACCGGTCTCAGGCCCATGTAGGACTGGTGCCCTCCCCCTAACCATCCCCCGGTGGCATTGCTTGCTGCACGGCCGACCGAAGGCACTGCCAGAGGATCATCCAATCGAATGCAAGACAGCTGACAATATTATGCTGATAGAATGCAATGCATCGATCGAATGAATTCATTCATTGTTTACACACGTGATTAATACATGGATGGTCACATGCAACGTGCCCAAATCTAAGCAGATAGAACATTTAGAACAGACGAAAAGAAGAACAGGCGAACGTCCTCCAAACTGATGGGCCCGTTGCCATGACATCAGCGTTCTTCCATCACGTCTTTCATGGAATTGACAAAATCCCGACCGCAGATGGATCTGACTTTGGTACACAGAGCCATCAGACCCTGAACACGCCGACTCAATTCCTTGCAAATGAATACAAAAGGCCATGATAGATATATCGTGCAAAGAGTTAAACGAATTAGAGATGCGCAAGGGTGAGTCGCCTCTGTTCGCCAGCATGGGCGTTCGAGATTCGCCGATTGTTTAGATACTTACATGTTTGACGGCTCTTTTCCCTGCCCACATTGCATTGCCGGCAGTGCCAAATGCTTCTGCCTGATTGTCTGACAATGTTGCAACGATGACAACGGCAAGCAGTAGAAAGATCAAGGCGCTTCGAATCATGTTTGATTGTGTTGGTGCAGTGCTTACGACGGAATGAGGGCTGTAGTGGCGGCGGCCGGTCGAATGAGGACGGCTCTGCTTGACGAAGCTGCTTTTATTGAGCCAGAAAGGAGGGTCGCTTTAGAAACTGTCACGCGCAGGCATGCCCCGTTAATTGATGTAGAAGTATGCGCCAAGACAAATCACGCTGGGCCCGACGGATGCCCTTCAGTTGTCGAATGACCGGCTGCCTCCGATGCAATCGTGCCGCGAATCGACGGTCGCACTCGAGGCTATGTTGAATGGACAACGGCAAGGTACACCGGATGGCGAGCACTGATTGGCCGAAACCAAGGCAGCGATTGGTCAATTAGAATTAATGGCAATGTTATCGAATGGGCCACGTGGCCAATACGCGTTTGAGACAAATCACATTGATTACTGCGCCGACCCCAATGTCTGCGACATCCTTTCTCCGGTGATATGTCGCGGTGAAACATTGAATGGAGGTTAATGAGATCAGACAGCTCCGTAGTAGAAATGCCTCTGGAGGTGGGCAGGAAGAGGCTTAATTCGACCACGATTGAAAGTGACCGAAGAGAGGCCGGCTGGTACCAATTAACTACCGACAAGAATAACAACCAATCACATACAACTGCTAACGAAGGGTTCATTTGAAACTCATTCAATGGAATGAATATCCGCGAGCCTTTATATTACCATGACAACCGCATAATGCAGCTGCATCACCTGTCCCAAACGCTACTTGGTCCCCATGCAAGGACATGCAGAACCCCCGGATGAGTTTCAGTCTTTTCGCAACTGAGTGGCGTTTGAAATTCTAGCGACAGATGACTCTTCTAGGCTTGTGCTCAGCTGGTCGATACTTAGGACGCCACAGCAACCACGATGCATCGTTCCAATTGCAATGTCCAGAGCCGAATATCGCCAGTCCCACGATAATCTCTGAGTGGCGACCGCATTGCAAGCCACATTGGCCAACAAGAGGCGTGGTCAGCGGTCTATTCGCATGCAAGTTAATCAGATATCAACCGCTGACCACATCGGATCAGAAAACGCAACAGACGACATCCATAAGATGCCACTGAGCACATGCAGATGTACACAACGGATTACGAAGACCAGCTGATAAGCGCTGAACTGTCGCAGTGACGGTGTGCAGGGAACAGTAATTCCCTTCATTATGGAAGCAAGAGGACAAACTACATCGTGACACGAGAGTGATCAGACAGCTTGGAATGAACTCTTCTCTCGCCAGACGTCAGGAAACAGGGCTAATCATCGTGTCATTCAAACGAAGTTGGCTGACTAATTTACGAGGCAGATGCCAGGTCAAAGGCAACAACAACAACAACAACAACAGCAGCAGCAGTTTTCGTAAAGGCACAGCCTCTATCTCGTCATCAAAGCAAATTAACAACAACAGCAACAGCGATTGTTACACGTCCAATTCCATCATCTATATACAATTCGATTGCCTTTGATTCGGCGCAATAGATCACCATGGCAACAGTGATCCCCACCTCGCTCTAATCACAACCGCCACAACTGAGCAACGACGCGATCGCCGCTTGCTGGCCTCGACTGCGTCCTATGCCGATGACGAGGCGAGTCCTTTTCTGACGTGCTCCTCTCGCTTAAGGCACATTCGCTGGATGTCGCGAATGACAGCAGCAAGGGCGCGTCGTCTACTAAACAGACACCAGAGTCCCGCTGACTGCGGCGCTTTTCTTTCTCCTCGCCATCGTGAAAACGGGACGCCTTCTTCGTCACGGCCAATGCCACTGTCAATCCGTAAGTCTCTGAACTCTCGCGACGTTTCCTCTGCATAGCCTCTTTCATGTGGTCGTCAAGGAAGCGAGTGAGGTCGAGGTCGCGAGTGAGATCGATCGGACAGCAGCCCATGTCGTCCACAGCCAAGACGTCAGCGCAACAACTCAATACGAGGTGCTGCACCAGCGGCAGAGAGCCGGACAACGTAGCTGCATGCAAGGCAGTCCAGCCGACAGAACTGCGTTGGCCAACGTCGGCCCCTTGCTCAAGCAGCACGGAAACGACGCCCGAATTGCCCTTCAGGCACGCCTCGTGAAGCAACGACAATCCGGCACTGTTGCGACGGGTGTAAACACGGCGGTCGATGGGCCATCGCTTTAGAACAAACAATAACGTACACGCGTCACCCTGCTTGACCAGGTCCTCCAGTGCGCAGTGAAGCGAATCGCGCCTAGCCATGACAACTTTTCGCTTTAAATCAACAACGCCACTAAACAATTCCTCATGGAAGCGACTTCTTCATCGCCAACGGCATACACGACGCCATGCGACATGACAACACTCTGTCTCAGCAGCCGGCTCTCCAACGCAACCACACGAACCAACGAAAGACTGTGCGCCATAAATAATTGAACAGTATCAGAACAGTTGCCAAGGCAACTCACTACAGTAACCAGGCGGTCATCGTTCGAGGCCTACCGACGAAACAGCATAACCGGCACTTGCAGGTCGGTAAGGAAACACAGTGGTCACAGTCTGGTGCAATATGGAAATGATTTGAAATGGGTGGCACAACGGTCACAGTTCCTTCCAGTGACGTTTGGTAAACAGTCGCACTGTCCGCCAATGGAATGACACGCCGGTGAACGAGAACTAATGGAGTTACAATTGCAAGGCAACGCACCGGCGTAGAAGGAGGCTGTCATTTGAAACAGAGACCGCTGACACCAAGGGTCTGTCGTGCTTTTGACAATCAGAGGTGGTTGGACGCAGCGACGCACGAAGTCAGATGAGACATCCCGCGGCACGTGCGCCAGGAGTGAGCTCTGGGCGAAGCGATGGATTGGCACGAACACGAAGTAGTCCTAAGAGGGAACAATACAACCCTGTGATTCAAATTCAATGGACAACAAACGAACGAGATATGGCTCTACGATAACTGGACAGGGCATCGATCAGTCAGTTGGATGAGTCCGCTCGAAGAAACGTCACAGCTAACGTTCCTTCCCAAAATGGCGGATTCAATCTGAAGGAGATGCTAATCAGTTCCACGTGACTGCGAGGCACTTACAATCCAGAGTGCTCTGTCCTGTTCTGGCAGCGTGAAGGTCAAAGTCAGCGGAAACCTTCCAAGTCGTATGTATTCGGGGGCGTTGCCCTGCAGTGACGTCACAGACGTTCGACAGCCAGAGACATGCGGACAAAAGGTGAAGGTCGTCTTGCCAGCCACGACGTCAGCCGCTGACGACGAAACGACCTTAGCAACGACCACATCGTAGCGAGGCTGATGGTAACAAACGATGACGTTGTATCTTCCATTTGGAAACAGTTCATCATGCCATTTGAAGATCGCCTGAAAGACAGGACAGCAAATATCATGTAACAAAAACAACCACAACAACAACAACAACAACAACAACAACAACAACCACAACAACAACTTTGTTACACGGAGCGACTTAAGTTTCTTGAGATGCAATCTCTTGAACTTCGCAAGTTCGACGTATGTATGGCTTTTAATATGATCCATGGCATTCTGGACGTTGAACTAAAAGATCTCTTTTCCATCCAAGATTCCAAATATTCAATTCGTAGCAACTCTTTAAAGCTGAAGTCGCAATCTATTCCTGTAAATAATTCTGTATTAAACTCATTCTGCTATCGTACAATTCCAATATGGAACTTTCTTCCTGATGACGTAGTTACCGCGGGATCTTTGTATTTGTTTAAGCGTCGTTTATATGACATTAATTTATATAAATGTTGCAAATGTTATTAGGCTGCACGTCTAGTGTAAGTATTATTACTTTCCTGTGCTTGCCTGTCAATTATACGTAAAGATTTTTCACAAATAAATCAACCTCAAACTCAAACAGACTAAGCATTAATTAAGTAGCTCACAAGTGGCATCTTTCCAATATAGTCGCTTAATATCCCACCAAGCCAATCTCCACTTGATAGTTGCCGTACAAACTCTTATTTTCTCTCCTCCGTTGATATCGCCTAGGATAATAAAGGGTTACCACACGCTCAGGCGTGTGGTAACCTTTTTATAAAACGATCAACCTAGGAAATATGGTAGTAAATTGTATTTGAGTTGCAGTTATACCCCCCGAAACATCGACAGGCTATTGTTCGATCCACCAACGCCAGTTCCAAACACTGCCCTCGACCAATCATATTGCGAGAACGCATTCGATTCATGCAAAACGTTTTATAATATCAAATCTAGCTTAATGTACCGCTACTTTCTCTCATAATTCATGCAAAACTCGCTTAATGTCCGGTTATAAGGATGCGCTGCAATCTATATGCAAACAATTATGCAAAGTTTTGCATTTCGGATCCCAGGCAGCGTGTCATCACTCGATGGTTGGACAGAGACAGTGGTTGATTATGTTTGTGTTGCTGCTAAATAATAAATGTTAATCTCAAACAACCATTGTTAAATGACATGCTCTTTCCTGTTGCTCATTGATTGATATGTCACCTTGCTCTATATCCCGTTTTTAATCTGCACAGAGGAAGGGATATCAAGCAAGTTGGACTGTAGACGGTTTGTCAATCATCGCAGACAGACAGACAGACAGACAGACAGACAGACAGACAGACAGACAGACAGACAGACATCACATACAATAGTCCATCGGATCAATAATTGATTGAATAACATAAAGAGAAGAGGCACCTGTCGTTTACTGAGCACTGCGAACTTCACTGCGAGTGAGATGAGGTTGGGCGGAAGGGAGGCGGATGCCTTTACTCCGTCGGCTTCTTCAGATTCCAACACGAGTTGGGCGTCGGATGCCGGGAAGGAGGACGGCAGGCAAATGCCCTTCACGCTGTCGCAGAGGGCAGCCGGCAGCAGCACCGACGATTTCCATTGGCGCAAAGGCAGTAGGGTGACGTAATCCTATGAGGGAAGACCTCACGTCATTGAAAGAGCAACCGCATCGAATGATGAAATCAGAGAAGAGAATGACGCGTCCTTACGATAGACACTCCAGCAGCATCATTCGAACGGAAGGAGAGGAAGACAGCGGAGGAGCGAGAGAGATCAACCACGGCCTCCTTACTCTCCTTGTCGAGCACCACCAAGCGACAGGCGAATACGTACAAGCAGGGTAGCGCACGCGCAGTGCCCTCGAAGCGACCGGCGTTGCTGACTATCGTCACTGCTACATCAACAGGGACGGCATTCGAATTGATGAACTGCATGACGATGACGTAGGCTCCATCGAACGCGGCGCTTGCAGCCAATGACACTGTCTGCGCGAAAAGTGGAAAAAATGCAAACTGGTTCAGATCAAACGAACGGTCAGGGACTAGCCCGCTGTCCAGAGGATTTGTCCCTACCTCGCCTTGCGGTATATCCATGGCGCCGTTGATGCGCAGGCGGCGAACGTCAATGCGGCTGACGGCGTGCGGGCGACTTCTTGCGGCACTTTCACCCTCCACGCTCACCATCCCAGTCGACCGCAGCGGCAAATAGGAAAGCAACAAGCACGGCTCATCCGAAGAGCCGCTCTCCAGATTGCAAACATCATTCGTTGCTTTGGTGACGAACTGTGTCTTGAAGTAGATAGCAGGAAGCAGGACGGCATAGTCCTGCGAATTGTAAAAAGAACATCATCAGAAGGCTGCTTGGAAGCAGTGGAAAAGGACTTGGCAAGCGAGGTAAGCTCTCACCAGGTAAGCAGTGGCATTCTTAGCGATAACTGTCATCTTCCAAACCCCAGAATGCAAGAAGAAACCATTGCCACTTCCGTTAACGAAATAGAAAGCAGGCGATGGCGTTGACAGATTGGAGATCGGATAGCTGGCGTCATAGAAATGCACTGGGGGAGAATGAAAGAAATGTGACGAGGGACGCAGCTACAACGACAGACAGACAGACAGACAGACAGACAGACAGACAGACAGACAGACAGACAGACGGTGACATGCGTCTAACCTGACGATGCCAACGAGCGAAGGGTAATTGCCAGGAAGGAGACATTTCCAGCAGAGGGCACGAGGACTCCGAGCAGGGCGACGTTGTATTCAGACGAACGAGGAACATCAAAGGTCATGCTTACGTCATCCTGAAATGACAAAACTCAGAAATGCCATGGAAACGAAGGCAGTCTTCGAACGCGGGTCTGTCTCTCGGGCGAGGGCAATTGTGTCTACGTCACCTGTCTGCCGTCAGATAGCACGACGAAGCCAGCGCCGGAGTAGCGCAGGACGAACACCGACTGATGGCTTACTGCGATGGCCGAGCCGTTGAACGTAACGCCATCTTCAAACTCAGCCTTGATTTGGTGAAACGATGGAGTGAAGTACTCTGCAGACAATGGCCTACAGTCAACAGCCAATCAAAAACAGTCACACGCAACAAGAGACATGCAATCACGAGTGACATGCCAAGTCACGTGCCACTAACCTATCGCATCGTCGACCTCCGACATTCGGATGACATTTGCATTGTCCACTGCGTAAGTCACAGTTGCCGTGCTGCGAGCCACCGGGAGAGCAGTCACACGCTGTAGCCATGGGAAAAAGAGCAGACGAACTGTCATTGCAATCATCACAGCCACGAATGATAGCGACGCAAGAAAGCACGAAAGCTAACCTCGACAACCGAAGACGTCGTTGTCTTGGAGACCGTAGAAGCCGTCCTTGCATCTATGACAGCGTCGTCCAATGACGTTCAACTTGCAAGAGCATTTGCCCGTCTCTCGAAGGCACGTCGATAAGTTGCTGAGGACGCCGGCGACCGTACAATTACACGCTTGACATCCAAGCGGATTACCAATGTCAAGGCCAAAGTGGCGCTCCTTGCACATATCGCAGCGCCGACCCATGACGTTGACCTTGCAAGAGCACTGACCCTGACCAAAGAAGAAGATTGCTACGATTTCATGTAGCATGGGAACGAGAGACTGTCTCCTGAAACGTATTGTAAAATGTCATCTAATGAAAAGTAGACGAAGCCAACCGGACGAAGACAACTCACCGATGGTCCAGGCAAACAAGATGTGCCAGCGCTCCCATTAACTGCCACGCCACGAGAATCACACTCGCATTTCTTGCATTGCGGGAAGGAATGAAACCCAGGCCTGCACTTGGCGCATGCGCGTCCATTAAAGTTCCTCCTGCATTGGCATTGGCCGCCTTTGGCACGGCAGAAAGAGCTGAGGGAGCCGACGGCGTCACACGCGCAAGCTGAACAACACGAAGAGAACAGCACGTCACAGACAACCGAGACCATCGCCACTTGATCACCATGACAACCACTCACCGCGACAGTTAGGAAAGTCATGGAATTCCGATGATTTACAACGACTGCATTTCCAACCGCCGAAGCTGTCCTTGCAGCTGCATCTGCCAGAACGATCACATTCCGGAGACTGGGAGCCAGGGATGAAACAATTGCACGCTGCGAAGGAGAATGGCACACGCAATTACTGAGAGGCAGCTCTAAATGACTAATGGCGACAGCCTTGTCGTTGCCAGCGCAGCTCAACTTACGGCGGCAATAAGGGAATCCGTAATAGCCCGATCGGCACCGCTGGCATGTCCTGCCGATGATGTTGCGCCGGCATTTGCATTGACCACCAACGCGCATGCAGACCGCTGACAAGGATCCAGCTGGATGGCAGTCGCAATCTAAGGCGCCGTTGTTCAGTTCACTTACTGCACTGAAGTACAAATCATAGCAATACGAGGCTTCCTTGTCAGTACGAGGCACACCCTCTGGTGTAATGCAACGCTCAATGAAATCATGGATCACGCGACGCTGCACGATGCGATGGGGCGTGGCACCTAGGGTGTGACGCACTGCGAACAGTCGATCCTGTGGCCAACGAAGAGAGGCATTTAAACGTCAAATGTCTGTTGAGATCAGAGAGGAAGGACTGTTAGTTTGTGGGGTCAGGTGGTACTTACCAACCACATCGTCACTCCCTGTGGCAGTTGAAGTGAAATGTTGGAGGTGCCCTGTGTCAGTCGAAGGGACACCGTTGCTCGACAACCGGCCGTGTCGGGACAGAACGCAGCGCGAAACTGAGAAGCAGCCTGTTCGGTTGCTGTGGCAATGGGAGACTGGGCAGTCACGTGGACCGTAAAGCCAGCGTCGTTCGGCTGGTAATAATGCACGATGACATCATACTTGCCTGCGTCCGCCACGGCCACATCGAAGACGACCTGTTCAGATAAATGGACGACGTCATCCACTGTCCCGTCAAAACATGGTCAAAAGGAGATCGAAGGAAAAGCGACGAGAACTCACACTGTCGACGGCCCGAACGGAATTGCTGAACGGATCCGGTCGGTTGGCAGAAGCAGGATTCAGCGGAAGCGCATCACTTGGAAGTATGACGTCATCAGGCTGAAGACACGACTTCTCCTTCAGGATACAAAGCCTTCTGGGTACGATGTAGTCAGGTTGCCAATCCTCTTGGGCGATCATAACCAGCGAGTGCTGTTCTCGAAGAAAAGGGAGCGTCAGTTGCAGTAGCACGATAAAACACACGAGGTTGAAGCATCAGGGAGAGGCTGACTCACCACGGCTAGTGCGCCGACTACATTGCCAATCAGGTTGATCTGGGTGTCACGTGATCCATCCATTTCGAACGAGAACGGTACGTTACCGGATGTGCTCACCACGGCCCGACAGAGGAACAGATAGGAGCAAGGGACTGCTTTGAAGTAGCCTCGTTTCCTGGAGCCACCTAGCATCAGATGGAGACAACATAGTCAACGAGAAGTATAGGAACCAATCCCCCAGAGACAGTGCGGTCGAATGGTGGAGAGGCTTACTCATGAAGACGTCGATTCTGTACGTCACTCGATCTGGATTGAAGAAGGCAACCACCAAATGGTAATGCCCGGCCGATGGAACGCGCATGCGCACGTTGAGTACAGACTAGACGCGATAGGAGGAACACAGCGGTTGGTGTCATGCGATGACGCAATCGCAACAGATGAGTTAGCGATGAGTAACCTTGGGGTTTACAACCCACCTGCTTCAAGCTCAGCATGGCCATTCGACCAACACTCAGCTGCGGCACAATGTCAGGATCATGGAAGATCATGGTGGACTGGGTTTCAGCCTCGCTCCCAGATCTCCCAGCCGCGCCTTCGGCTGCAGCGGCCACTGAGAAACGCCTCTCGTCAAGTTCAGGATATTTGAACATGCGACACATCTTGCTTGTCCTCATGCTGACGTGGCAAACGGGGATATCCCCTTCGATGTCTACGGAAGGACGAAAGTATAGCTCTGGCAGAAGGAAGACGTAGTCCTACAAAGGGAAAGTGCAGCCAAGCACCGTTAGTCCCTGTGTCATCAACAGCCAAGATGACCAACGTAATCGAGTTAAACACAAGATGGTATCACCGCGGCACGCACCAGCAAGATGTCAGAAGTAGACGTCGAGACAATCAACTTCCAATTGTCCTTGAAGAGCAAGTAATCTCCTGCTGATGCACGGTGGAACAGGAACGAAACTTGCGGGCCGTCGTTGCTTTTGCTGCGACCAGCGAAATGAACTAGGCCAGGGTGTACGGTGTCTGGTGAAAAACAGAAAACATTCGCAAGTACACATAACAACACAGCTAACAATTTACACGCGACCAGATCCAGAGACACGGCATCGACAGAGATAATCGACAGGCTTACTATTGCGGCTCTGCAGCACGACCAGCGCCGTCACTTGGCCATAGGACAACGGCTTATACACAAAGCCGATACGGAAGAGGCCAGAGAAAGGCACGGCCATCGAGAGCAAGATATGATCCTGTTAAAGCAATAAATAATTCAAATGGGTACAGGAACAATCCTATGCAGCCAATCACCGACGCACAAACACATCACATGACAACGTAGCAGTCTTAACGGGATGAGAAGTGCATCACCTGAAGAATGCCAAACTGGACGTAACCCTTTCCAGAGAACTCTTGAAATTCAGCTCGACTGAAGCGAAAGGAGACCAGTTTGTTCCTGTCGTTTCGACCATCTTCAGCTTCGCTCATGAAATGGAAAAGTCTCGGTGTGAACACACCAGTCAACGACAAACTGAAAAGAACGAGAAAATCCCACTTAAATGGACAGGAATGCAGAACAGTCGAGCCTCAGGGCCAGAAACACAGATGTGTCCCACAATGCAGTGCTTCATTCGTCAGCTATTTTCTGTAAATTTTACCGTAAACTGTCATTCGTCCTGGAGGATCATGTGAAAGTTTTTGCAGTTTTTGTTTTTGCATTTCGCAAAGGACAAGCATGCTTTGCTTCACCGTGTCACCAGAAGTGGACAACGAAGCATACCTATGTCCTCCTAAGTCCTAATGAAAGGGGCGCCATTGCGATGCTCGTCTGAATCGTCACTTTCATTTATTCAACCAAATTCAGCATCGAGAGACAGTTTATTGTATCGCAGCTACTACCTGTCGCATTTAGAACCGACGATGTTCTTTTTGCATTGACACTCTCCAAATCGAGAGCAATTCAACGACGCTGAGCCACCTTTGTTGCATCCACACGCTGCAAAGCAAGACACAACATGGCTACAAGAGAAACTACGAATCAAGACACGGCGTCAGGATAACATGATTAGCACGATTACTCAAACGACACGCGAAGGATGCCTTTCTTGTGCAATATTTTTTTGACCTACGGTAGCTTGTGGTTCACATTTCACAATGTTATTATTCTATATGTCAATCAACAGCAATCAACAGAACGCCAGTGATTTGAATCAGCTAGCACGTGTCACAACAGTGGGACGAATGTCTCTTTGTTTAACGAAGGAAACCTAGAAACCAACGGTTCGTCTTCGCGATGGCTTCGGCATACGAAACCACAAAATATAAAAACGTTCACAACTTGTGATAAATACGTGCCAGGTGCGCCTGAATTAACTCCAATTCGCTTAACATGTACACATTGCCTTACATGAACAGCCAAAGATGCCATCCTCATGAGTGGCTTTGAAGCCCACTTGGCAGGTGCCACATGTGCGTCCAATGACGCTGTTCTTGCAAGGGCACTGGCCAGTGTTCTTATCGCACACATTGAGATTGCCAATGGTTCCTCTCTTGTCGCACTCGCACTTCCGGCAGCCATCAAAGTGACCAGAAGTAAGGTTATAAAAGCCGGGCTTGCAGACGTCGCAGTTTCTGCCAACGACGTTTCGCTTGCAGTGACATTTCGCCTACAACAACAATCAACAAGTCGTGACGAAATAGCAGTAGAAATCATGAAGCAAGTCAACAAGTAGCTGCGATGGTCATCATCCAGATCGCATTGAATATTCACTTGTCCATTCAGTTCATTGCCAACGACGGCCGTGCCCTTGCCGAGGCATGCGCTCTTCTCAATGGTCCGCTGACCACACTGCTGTCCTGAACTGCCGAGTTTGCACTTGCATTGACCACTGACAGCGTCGCAAATGTAACCGATCGAACCAATGACATTGCAACGGCAGCCTGTGACGAAAACCATCAGTCGTCTTAATAATTGTATCAACATGACAATGTGAAAACGAATTAATTATAAGCGACAATTGTTGCGTACGTCTGCAGTTTGGAAAACCGAAGAAGCCATCTTCGCATCTGCTGCAGTACTTCCCATCGAAACCCTTTCGACAGGAGCACTGGCCATCTTCAGAGTTGCAAAGGGGGGAACGCGAGCCAAGGTGGGAGCACTGGCAGCCTACAACGAGAGGCGACGAAAGGGACAGGACAGCGCTAGTTGTTAGGTCACACGAAGCCAGTTAGCAACATCACCATGACAAAAGACATCACTAACGTTTGCAAGATGGAAATCCAAAGAATCCCAGTTGGCAGCGGCCGCAATCAGGAAGGGCCAGCCCAAGCTTGCAGAGGCACTGTCCACTCACGGCGTCGCATATGTCACTGGTCGTGCCGCGCTCGTTGCAATTGCACGCTGCAACAAACCCAAAGCGGACGTCAATGAACAATCCAAATGATCACAGCCGCAATTGAAGCCAATCCAATTAACTACCTTCGCATTTGAGGCTGCCAAATTCACCAGGGGGACAATGGTCACAGGCCCTTCCGCGTCGCGTCAGACTATTGCAAGAGCATTGGCCAGTCGTCTTATTGCAGATTGAACTGATGGCACCAAAGATGTTGCAGAGGCAAGCTGAAAATAAGAACGTCACTTCACAAAAACGTAGTGAAATGGGCTCAATATAAGAAGATAGCTACATCCGGGATTCCAGGTAGAAGGCTACATCCGGGTGGGAGGTATCTATCGCAACACTCGTTTTCTATCGTATTCACCTGTCGTTAATGAATAACCTGCGCTGTCACGGACATGTGACCTGCTTGAAATCTACCCCACATTCGTTAAAAGCAAATAAGTTACAAGTACATAATTATGCTTATGGGATTTCTCAGATCGTTTTCAAATTTGTAATTTCCTTGCACTGTCATTTGAACTACTGTAGATATATAGTATCTTGAATCGAATTGATCAAATAAAATATCTATCTGTATCTAATTATCTATCCAAATCATTGTTACATTATTGGTAACTTTCCAGTAATCTTGATCTTTTGGACATAGTCAATACATACTTCAAAATGTCACTTTCAATTGCAGCTAGATATCAATATTAAAGGTATGGTGTATCAATTACTGTTTAGCCAAACCATGGCAAATTAGCTGGGCAACCTTTGACAGTTGCAAGAACAAAGTAGCATACTGTCTCTAGAGATACGCACCTTTGCAAGACGGAAAGCCAAAGTAGCCGTTGTCACATTCGTTGCAGAATCTTCCACCATAGTTGCGCTTGCAAAGGCATCTGTTCTGCAGACTGGCCAGCGGATGGCAGATTGCAAAGAGCGTCCCCTTTCGATCACAGGTGCAGCCTAAAAAAACAAAACACACGCGTCAAACATGTTATACAGTCGAACTGGCTTAAAAATCCCGCCCTTCGTGCAGACCAAATGTGGGATATAAAGCGAGGTGGGATATTAACCGGACTAAGTATAAACAAGCATTTCCTTTGCTTTAACACGGCGTCATAAACATTCCATCGGCAGCAAAAAAGGGCATCTTACTTAACAAAAATTAATCAAGATTAGCATTGGTATTAACAGTAACGCAACTAACCAGTGGCTCTGGCCGACCTACAAGTGACATGTTGTCTGAGTCCTTCAATGCAAAATGTTCTGAAAAGTTTACATATATTGTAAGACATCCTTAAAACGGGACAATAAGCGAGTTTTGCAGGAAAATTGGAAGAAAGTAGCGGGATATTATCATAGGAATATAAAGCAAGGTAAGAAGAATATGAGAGTTTGTACTGTAACTAGTAAGTGGAAATTGGCTTTGTGGGATACTAAGAGATGGGATATTAAACGAGTTGGACTGTAGCAGTGATTCAAGTACAATGTCATTGAGATCTTAAACAATTATACATACTTTGGCGCTTCAGTCGAACGTGGTCGCCTGAAACTAAAACAAAGACTGTGAAAAATAATACAGCATCAGTTTGAGTTTGGAGACCACATGGAATAGAGGTTGAGCAGCCAAATTTAGCAACAAAACATTTCACTGATTCATCCAGCAATACTCTTTCACTGATTCATGTGAAAACCATGTGAAATGGGAAACATCATGCGAAAAACCATGTGAAATTTCAAACACCATGTGAAAAATCATGTGGAAAACCATGTGAAAAACGTGTGAATTAAAAAACAGTGTGAAAAACCATGTGAAAAGGGCACTTTTCACATGGTTTTTCACATGATTTTCACATGGATTTCACATGGTATCAGTTCATAGTGTAAGATGGCTGCCAGTGAAAGCTTACTTGCAGCTAAGTTCAAATTCCCATGTTGACTTGATCTGCCAAAAAATACCTCTTGTAGAGCAAACGAATACTACAAACAAACAAAACAAAGAAATGACAACATTGAGCATAAAAAACTAACAGTTATTAGGAGGGCTTCGAGGGAGGGGGAAAGACACAAATAGCAAAGGCAGAGCTCTAAGCATAAAACTACGATGGCCTTGCAAAAAAGCTCGAATAAAAGAAAAGGACAATGAGCTTAAGCTGAATGGTTGACATAACATTTCAATTTACCAACAATAATGACACATACAAACGTGTGGGCAGATAGGTTCGACGGTGCAAGCTGATATGGTATCAGGTGAACTTCAGCTGAGGAGGCAAGCAGCGGCTCCTGCGGATGACAAATAAAATACTGTCAAGGTTGTTAGAAGTTTTCCTCCAATGGACAAATGAAAAGTGGTCTCCTAGGACAGGTGGTCGCTCAAGACAGGTGGTCGTTAGAACAGGGTGGACACTGCAACCAAATGACAAAACTGATATTTAAAAGCTGAATCCTCAATCGTCATTATCTTACCTTGAGATGTTTAGCAAGGACGTTCATTCTGTTGCGTTCAAATGTAATGCAAGTCCAGCTTGGTTGGGAACGGCAAGTGTGTTTGTCAACAGTGAACTGAAAGTATCTCACGGCTGTTCCGGATACCAGGTTGAACGACACAATCACTTCACTCATTGGGTGTTTCGTTGAAGCAATGACCAAGTAGAAGCTATCCACTAGCGACACCTTGCCACGAGATAACCAAGAAGCAATCATGAATAGTAACAGCAGCAAAGTGGGGGGCTGGGGGCACTGCCATTTTGCAGGGAGATAATGTTGGAGAGTGTATGTTTACACTAGACACTCTGCAAAGCAACTCAAGGTGGTTCGTAAATGAAAGG
>OFHS01000652.1:0-37658 GCA_900245855.1 Calvadosia cruxmelitensis
CGAGTGATGGATTTCTTGCCAATGCTTCGTTTGTAGCGTGGGACAAGAAAATCTCCCCTTGCCGCGGATCCTCCCATGCTGCAGGCGTGTGAAGAGAGATTGAATGTATCTTGGTGATGTACCATCGCGAACACTGTGACATAGTTTCATTAGGGCTACAAGGTTTCGCTGGCGTAGAGACTTGGACTCAAGACCAAGCAATTCTAATCCCTGTTCGTAGTAGTTCCTTCCTATTGCTCTCATTGCTGATACTTTCAAGCATCTGTCCAGGCGCTTCTGAAGTCCCTTGTCGATGGTAGAGAGGAGCAAATTGCAGTAGCTGAAGTGAGCCATGATCAGAGAGTTGTAGAGAACAACTTTGGATTTGAGAGGGATGAAGTGTTTGATTTTGGAAAGCGCTGATACCTTTGCCTGGACGGTCTGACAAGTACTGTCAACAAAGCTTTTGAAAGACAATTGATGGTCGATTTTAACGCCAATGAGTTTGATTTCTGCATCAACGGGAAGGACACTTCCGTTGAGAACGATATCAGGCGTTGCCTTGCCGATGACAAGACAATGGGTTTTATTCTGGTTGACATCAAGAAGATTGTTACGAAACCATTGAAGCACTGATGCAAGGTCTTTGTTCATGCACGATGACAAGGTGCTCGCGTCAGGATGTTGGTAGTAGACGGTAGTGTCGTCGGCATACTGTCGAACACTGGCAAATTCCAAATACTGGGCGAGGTCGTTCACGTATATGTTAAAAAGCGTTGGGCCTAAGATGCTTCCCTGTGGTACTCCTGACGACACGGCAAGGCAGGGGGACAGTATGTCTCGCACTTTGACTCTCTGCCTTCTATTGGTGAGATATTCTTCTAGGAGTTTGATAGCAGAGTCTGAGTAGCCATAGAGTCTCAGTTTTAGCAAAAGCACCTCATGGTGTACACTGTCGAAGGCTTTACTAAGGTCAAGTGCAACAGCAGCAATGTGGTCACCTCTGTCTGCTGATGATGACTGCGTGTACATCGTCTTCTTCGAAAGGCACGTTGTACCAGGCCTCAGGCTGAAAATCTAGATTAATAATGTCGAATGTAGGCGAAGAATTGGTGGGGTTAAGTAAATTCTGGAAATGTGAACAGATTGTGTCTTGGGCAATCGGAGCAGATGAAGTAGAGAATTTTTGTTCAGATAGCATGCAAGGTTTCTTACGTGCAATGTCAAGTTTTTTACAGATGGTCATCTCTTCATGATCAGCTTTCTTCGACCGCAGCAGTTTGTAATAATGTTTCCTCTGCGTACAATAAGTTGTCCGGAGGCTGTCATCTTTTGGTTTTCTCAGGGCGATGTCTAGCAAAGAAAGCAGATCTTTCTTGAATTCTCGACATTCTCTATGAAACCATGGTTTGTGACGGTTGTGTTTGTTGATGCGTATACAGGGCAACTGTCGAGTAATGCTGTCTCAATTAAACCATAAACGATGGGCGTGTTCAATGTTTTCGTCCTCAACTGCACCTTGTATAAGTTGTAAATTTGGATGTTTCGACAATGCTTGAGTGTTTACTTTCCTCTGCAATTGCTTCGTGTGGTTCTCTAGAGATTGGGTGGGATCATCTGGGAATTGCCAATTGGTCAATACTCGTTGATGCTTTCTCTGTAGAGACAGGTGGATGGAGTGGGCGACGTAGCACAATGAGGAGTTGGTGAACGTTAAAAACAATAAATATTATACAGCAGAACAAGTAGCATGTCACAATTTTAAATTTATCTATGTCCTTGACAAATCGAATATGAGAAGTGATGGCAGTGCATTTAATGATATGATAACGGTCACTTGCACTATCTCCACATTCCTTGCAAAGACAATGACTGTCGGGCTCTTGAAACTGATCATTCCAGCATATGTGGTGGTGAAATGTGCGTCGGGACTCCAGACTCTTCAGATTTAGTTCCTGTAAGCGAGTTTCATAGTCCACATGACCGAGATGGGGGAAGCATTGTTCAAATACTTTCCTGGTATAAAAGCGTTGGACTCTTTCAATTCTCTTGGTGTCTTTTTGCAAATGTGGACTAAAAACGGCGGTGGCGCACTCCAGCAAGGGTCTGACATATATCGTGTAAGCCTTCATCAAATGGTCAGCATCATCCCACTGTAGTGATTTCAATATATAATTACATCGAGCGTATGCTCTTCGACTAATTAAAATTACAATATTGATATGTCAAGACACTGATTTGCGACTCAAAGTAGAGAGTTTATTCTCGTGTTATTTTTGTTCTTGTTTCAAATCGAGAAAAGCTTCGATAGAAGAAGTGTTTCAAACAGTGTATGTGGATACAATAGATTTTCATGAATTCGTCAATTAAATTAATACGAACACTTTTGTACATCGTCTGGCCAGCTCATGGATCTGAACGCGAGGTGCCCGTTCGAAATCTGCCATTATGACTCGCCGTTGGGTTTAATGCCATCCCAATGAGTAGCCATGTTTCTTTCTTTGCTGTCGCATCCACTTGATAAGAGGCTGGAAGTATCTCGATACTGCTTTAGCATCCATACGAGACTTGCCTGTTAGTTTTCTGTAAGCGACAGGCCATGGCTTGCTTTTGCCCAATTTCAACATGTCTCTGTTGGGAAACAAGAAAATTCTCACATTATTTTGAAAATATGCAATATCTTCAATCCTAATTAATGCAATCCTAAAATATTACCATGATGTTGCCAGAAGCAAGTGTTGAAAACTGGTTATTTCTGTATCAATAAAACCCATCTTGGATTGAAACGGAGAGTTAGTACCGTGGGAACTCAGTAACACTACTGCAAAGTAAAGTCTACGGCTATAATAGCAACACAAACAGTGTCCCTTACTTTCCATCACTGCTAAAGTGCTGTCTGCTATATAAACAAAATTCTTTCTTTGAAGGAGTATATTTATTATATTTCACGTGTAGTACAGGAATAGATGTTCACGCCTCAAGCCAACAGTTACTAAACCAAGTCTGAATACTGCAACCAGTGGACTTCACAATATTCAAATATTATCGTGAGAAGGCTGATCAATGAAAAAAGAACAAGGTTTGGCCAGGAGTGTATATAGTGAAACCTGTCTATAATGGTCACCTTTGAGACCTGAGGAAAATGACCTTTACAGACAGGTGGCCTTTCTCTCTTGGTTGATTTCTATAGAAAGTGTTATTTTGGGGTAATGAAGAGTGGCTTTTATACTCATGTGGTTGCTCTATAGAGGTAGCCGCTAATACAGGTTTGACTTTAATTTAATTGGGAGACCTCAACGTAAAACCTTGCTATACTCCGTATGTTTACTTTCCAATCACTGCTCGCTCACGCCCTTTAACGGAAGAAAGCATTTTTGCTATTTCTCTGTAGCGGATAAACATCAATTTGCAACATTAGCGCTGATAAATAAGTAAAGTATTGCAAGTCATTGAAGATTCCCCCTAGTGGAATTGGGGACATTCCCTCATCGAACACTTGCCAATGAGAGCGGCGCAAGTGTTTTACTCACTTGAGTTTCTTGCCAGCTGCATGAGATTGATAAATGGAACAGTCATGCAGAGGTCCAGTGAATCCTGATGCTTTGCATGCTGCGTCGTGGAAATCGAACTGCATGATGGAACTGAAGAAATATCTAAAGGAAAAAATAGAATCTATGACTCATCGTTTACTAGTAATCTGCTCATGCCTCGTTCCCGTACGGTGTCATAATGAGGCTGATTTCATTTAAGTCGCCAACAATTAGCGATTATGATGACTCAGTGTATTTACTGATGGCATGAATGTCAACAAAGGCATGCTAGATTTAACAGAAAACGACTCAGTCCATTAACTCACCTAATATAAGGCACATTGGATGCGATGTGATACTTTGCACCTGGATCGAAGTCGTTCTCTGATCGATTGGTTGGTGGGGATATGCCTTGATGCTTCGTACGCAGATCCCACCATTTCCTGTTGTATTCATGGGCCCCAATCTTCCCGTTGAACACATTCCAGCGCCATTGATCAATCATGTACCCAAACGGAAGGAAGGCGATTTTCTTCAGTGCCATTTGAAGAAGGAAATTGAGTTCGCTTTCTGCGGAATTCAAGATAGCAGTCGGTAAATCATTTGAAAAAGGAACAGAATGCGCATTCTTGTAATAGATGCTAAACAAAAGATCTAACCGATCAACTTCGAATATTACAAATTTCTGAAACAGATTGAAACTGTTTTCATATAGTGCTAACCAGGTACAGTGAACCTGTCTGCAACGGTCACTTCTGGGATTTGAGAAAATGACTTTTATAGACAGATAGCCTTTCTGTTCAGGTTGATTTATATTGGCGACTTACTTGTATTTTTCGTCACTGAGTCTAGCAATCCTATCCTGTGCAGATGTCGAGGGGTCTGTACGGACAAGGACATAACGTCACCAACCGCCTCGTGAAATCCAGGATTAGCTCCGGCGCGATAAGCCATCGGTTGGTTTCCATATAACAGGAAATAGTAGATGTGACCAAGTTCATGATGAATTGTAGTGAAGTCCTTTTGATTGACATTGGCGCACATTTTAATCCTAACCAAGGAATAAAATGGATTTCAATTGTCAGCAAAGAGAATGACATTTACTGTCAAATGACTACTACAGCGACACCTGTCTTTAACGGTCACCTCTTGGACCTGAGAAATTGACTTTAATAGACAGGTGGCCTTTCCGTCCAGTTGATTTGCATAGAAAGTATTATTTTAGGGTGATGAAGAGTGGCCTTTATATACAGGTCGCTGCTCTATAGCTGAGGTGGCCGCTAATACAGGTTTGACTGTAATGAAGCTTATTTGAGTTTTGATTCCTCGTCTTTGATTATTCAATACAATTATTTTGATTACGTATTAACAGATGGGACGAGTATCAAACAAATCAAAGCGAACGACGTTGACTAGATTGTTTGGTTTGTCTCGCCATACCTCACGTCTTGTTTAATTCTGAAATTCCAGGCAGATGCATGGCAAACAACTTTTCTTCCCACTGGTTTTGTAAGCATTGACTTCTTCCAGAAGCTTGCAGGCAATGCTGGCCATCCTATCGACACAAAGAACCTTTCTGCTTCTTTGAACATTGCTGTAGCATTCTTCATTCGAGATTTTAACTTCGGTGTGACATCTAAGCTTACTTCACCTAGAAGAAGGAGGTACAGTATATAGGTTTTAACGGCAAAGTTATGCGAGATCACAAAGCAAATAACAAACAGATTGCAGTCTAATCTGTATTAGCGGCCACCTCTATAGAACAGAAACATGTATACAAAGGCCATGTTTCGGCATAACCCCCAAAATGACACTTTCTATAGAAATAAACTTGGACAGAAAGGCCACCTATAAAGGTCATTTTTCAGGTCCCAGAGGTGACCGTTATAGGCAGGTACAGGTTTTACTATATTTCCATCGATCAAAACTTACCAGGGAAGGGAACAACGAGATCATAAACATTCTCCCAGGTTTGCGACCACATATTTCCTAAAAGATGATCAGGGATTGGCTTTCGGTCTTTGACGACGTCAAGATATTTAAGGCTGAGTTTAAATCGTACATATGCGTGAAGTTCTTCGTATAATGGTTTAACTTCTCTCCAGAGTCGAGCAGCGAGTTTTGGTAGATTCTTCTTTTCGTAGGGTGAACGAAGCCATTCACCGAGATCCAACCAATTACTTTTCTTAGCAGCTTGGTTTCCAAGAGTAACCATTTGCCTAAAGAGAGGTCTGATGGTTGGACCAACAGCATCACGCCAGCCTTTCCAAGCAAACACTAGTTCTTTCTCGTCTCTGGAATTTCGCATGATGCTATGCAGATCCGGCTTCAGAGATAGACATCTTGTCTCACCGTCGGGGATTTTGATAAGTTTTACATCTTTATTCGTTGCGTTGACACAACCACTGGCGTAGATGGCCACCATTTTATTCGAAATTCTCGAAAATTTCCCCCTCTTGGTTTTATCGTTTGAAATTGCGGACATCGTCAATAGCTTCAGCTGCCTCCTTAGATTCCATGATACTTTGTCGAGAGAGATTCTTGATACTTTTCTCTTTAATTCTTGTTTGTAATCAGCGAATACCAATCCAGCTTCAATACTTTTGTTGGAATTGTGCTCTGTGATATTCGTTTTTTGATCCCACATAGCTTGAACGTAGACGCTCAGAAACTTTGATGCCTCCTTGTTGTATGTCTTCAAAAATGCTCTAGCTTTTGCTTGCTGGCAGTCAGCATGGTGAATTGCCATTCCAAACAGGAGCAAAGTTATTCCAATACGGCAAATCATGCTGGCAGTGAAGTGTAGCCAAAATGATCAATCTCTGAAGAATGGCCTGCTTTTATAGTAAATCAAGGACATGATTTCACCGCTCGTTGAATGTTTTTGTTTATTCAATTTATTTTGATTCGTACGTAAAATGTTTGCACCAGCTGTTGTTTTGTTGATAAACAGTCGCCTTCAAGGGTGTGCTTGACTTTGCGAAATATCCTCAATTTTTTCATTTCCATTGTATGGAACTTATCAAGAAATAAAAGTCTGCTCTTACGAAATGGGAGTTCGTTTGAACTTTGATAATAAAATGTTCTTTATAATCAAATAAACATTAATATTCTAAATGATTTACGCTTTTGTAGCCCTGAAATTAGAGTATTTGAAATTCTGAGCATTGCAATTTACACATACGAGTGGTCAGGGTTTGAATACCCGCTCGTTGGTAATGTTTAGTTAAGATTGGAAGCATTTCATAATTTCTCTTTCCGCCTGCAGAAATCAATTGACGCATGTCCAACCAAAATAACTGATTCTTTTTTCTGCAATAAGGTCTATCAAACGAATACCTATGCTACCAAAAAGGTAAGAAATGAACACTAGCCTGCAATAGATGCAATTCCGATGCAATTACTACGCGCATATGCGAGTATGCTACCCTGTCACTTTCTAGGAGAAAATAATTATTTCCAACAGAATAATGTCCCAAATCGCAGTATGTATTAACGCAATCTCTAAACCGGACCAGCTATGTTGTCATAATTATATGCAATGTATATATGCGTGGTAATAAACACTTTAGTTTCTCTTGCAATAACGTAAAACCTGTCTCTACAGTGCAACTCGATTTTAAAACGTAAAAGTAATTTGCCAGCGATATCCTATTCCAGAAAATGACAACATTTACAACAATGGAAAGTAAATACGAAGATCTTTCTGTTTTACAGCATGCTGAACGTACTTTTTATCAATCCTTCAGCGGTGTGACGCTTTCCCAATCGGAGAAATGGAACTATTGTAATTAATAGCTCTTAAGCCGGTATATTATTATTATTATTTCTAGTGAATATTAATTGCAGATAAGCGGATTTTGCTCTTAACTGTTTTCTGGATTAGCAAGACCAGAATAATTGCTAATAGTTATTTATTAATACGCTTACTATTCGATCAATTATTTCCAAAACCAATAACATGATCGGTTGGATATTCCGCCGTATTATGCGCACAAGAGAACATGAGCCAATTATTGATGCTGCTGTACAATTCTCTTGTACGAAGCACACTGGAGTATTGCTCGCCATTGTGGTCTCCTTCCATAGCATCACTTATCAATGCGATAGAAGATGTACAAAGGCATTTTACCAGATGCTTGGCGGGTTTAAATAGACCCAACCGCCCAAACTACTGACAACGATTACAAATTTTAAAAATGTACAACCTTCAGAGGAAGAGCGATCGATTCACAGCAATATATGCCTGGAAGTGTTTGCACGGTGGCTGCCCAAACCCAGGCTTTATATGGGACATCGAATCCTAGAACTGGATTGAGGGTCCATCTGCCTAGAGTATCCTCAGCGGCAACATGCCACGTCAAGCGTCTATACGCGAGTCGTCGTTGCTGTATCGCGGTGCAGCAATAGTCAATATCCTTCCACGTCCACTCCGAGTGCATAGTGCATTCAAGAGTGCAGCTAACTTTAAACGGCATCTCGACGACTTCCTCACATCCATTCCTGATGAACCAACTGCTCACGATCTTGTCCATTCAGGTCGGTCAAACGATATTATCGACCAAATTACTCAAACCAAATTCTGTTCATCATCCCTGTAATAGACCACTTTCACAAGCTACCATTTTGGAGAAAGCAAGTGCACTATGGGGCAGGTTGATGTCTCTGATTTTGGAATATGAAGAAAACTGGATTTGATACTGATAGAGATTTCTTCAAGCTGCGCTACTTTGCTTGCAAATATGATTTTCGTTAATATTCTGGGTCAGAAACCCAGTTTCTTTGCTGCTTCAGGCACTCAACTTGCCCCACAATGCACTGGTTCTACCTATAATGGTAGCTCATGAAAAAGGTCTATTGCTTCTATATCCACTTGACTTTACCTTATGTGTCTGACTCCGTACGTGATCTTGGAGTTCATATATCGCCGGATTTGAAATCACCAGTCCACTGTCGTGTTGTAGCTAGAAAATTCTGTACCATAGCCAATTTTCTTATGGGACTTATAGCAGTACCCTCTCTAATTTTGTCTCTTATGGGACTTCACATGCCCTGACACACTGACCCCAACACACCGTCCACGAACGATGAAGTCATCAGGAGCTGCTGCCGCGAAAGCCGAAGCCAACAAAGAAACAAAATACAGAGATCTAAAAGAACAATTCTTATTCACACCGATTGCTATTGAAACGCTTGGTGCATTTGGCCCATCATCCAAGTCCTTCGTTGAAGATCTAGGCGCTAAGATGAGTGGCACGAGCAAGGTCGAGTTCATAGCAACCTTGACCTTGACCATCCAGCGCGGGAACGCCGAGAGTTTGCGCGGCACATTCGCCAAAGTCGAGTAATCGTTTGTATTAGTGTTTTAATTAACATTTGCATTTGAATAAAATATAATTCTATTGTTGAATTTTACCCTGTAGTCGTTACTTTGGGGCAACGCAGATAATCTCACTCGAGCCTTTATGTTCGACCGATTCTTGAGTATGCTTCACAAGTTTTCAGTCGAAGAAGGACATTGCCCTATTGGAACATGTTCAAAGATATTTTACACGGCGAGTTTTCCGCCGTTGCTTTCCGTCCTCTGTAAACTATGAAGGGTGCCTATCTATCCTTCTATCCTTGGCATCGATAGCCTGGAATTAAGACGTGAGCAATTAGATTTACATCTGCTGTAGAAGGTGCTGAATGGTACGATAGACCTTCTGCTACCTTCCGGTGTCAATCAAATTTTTGGCAGTGTCACTCGTGGCCATTCGAAAAGCTTATTTGTGCCAACGGCACATAATGATTCTCGCCACCATTTTTTCTTCAATAGAACGATTCGTGCCTGGAATAGCCTTCCAGAAGACATTGTAAATATCAAATCGTTGCCTTTGTACAAGAAGCGTCTTAAAGCTCATCTATCGGAGAGCTAATGGTAAAATTGTATCGCCAGATCAAATGTATTAATTTTTTGTTTATTCAAATTAAAGTAAACATGCCATTGACCAAAAGAAAATTGAAATGCAGGAGAAACTAAACAGCCAAAAAGTTCTTGTCAGGTATTTAGCTTTCGTGCCTAGCTTCGTCAAATGCCAACTAAGACTTTTTATAGACGAGTTTTAATTGATAATTCAACCCCATACATTGCTAAGATTCATCATCATCATCTGAAGGCGTGGGCAAAACCCGTGAAACAAACCATAATTATTAAGTTAGATTGTTAGGTGGTGAGCCGGGTGCCCTGGAGCGGTCGAGTGCCCGTTTAACCAACGACTCCACGGTCGCTCCTGCCACCTTTCCATTTCCTGTCGTTCCAAATCAAAATCCATTTTTAATCGTTTGGCCCTGATCCTCAAGTAATGTAACGCTTTCTTTTTACTATCATCAAATTAATCTTTGAACAGATTTCCTTGATTATCTCTTTTAATCCGGGCCAAATGTTTATGTCTTAAAATAAATTCCAACAGGAAGATGCGTTGTTATATTGACGTTTATTGCAAAATTCTAATTTTAGAAACTCGGATGTGAAATAGGTAAACATTTCATTCTATTACAGAAATATGTAATTCGCTCCCAGCAACGAAAAAAAAACCCAGGTTTTCCCTTATTTTATTCACTTTGGAATACAATTCTATTAAAGGATTTCGTCTTCATTGTTTGAAAATATAAGCGAATCAATCTTCGTGATAGAAGAAAAAGCAATCAAATTAGTTACACGTTTCCTCGCACATTAGAAGTGAGAAAGTTGATTTTTCCACCATAGCTAAAACAACAAAGCGATTGATTGTGAAGTAGACTTAACGTTTGCAATAAACACGTACATTTCTATAGAATGTGTACATGCTTCGAGTCTTATAGATCTTACGCACAAATAAAAACAGCTAAGATGTATTCGAATCAATAACTATGATAATATATATTAGCGCAGTTTGCCCATGCTGGCTCAGCTACTGACAGGAAATAAACAAGGAAAATTTCCTAATACAATGGAAAGCTGTTTAAACATTTCACAGATTGGATATTGGAAAATTCGAGAAAGCAACTCAGGGGCGTGAACCGTTACAATAATATTTCCTCTGCAATATGCTACCTAATGAAATATTAACACATATCTCAGTTCATTTTGAGGTGGGTTTCCAAAGCTCCTTCCGGAATCAGAGGAAATATTTGTGCTTGAAAGACCAGTACAAGTGTTGTTCAAGATATCATTTCACTTGTTATTTGCATCACGCATATTAGTTTCTTGTGGTTCCCATGTGCTTCCTTTGTGCCTTTCGCAACTCAATGTTTACATCAGATCATAGTTTTAGCACCTAGATTGTCAATCGTTGAAGAACTAAACAAACATAAAATCGATATAAATGGATGTTTGTGCCATCAAAATTTCAATTTTGCATCGGCACTAAAACACCAAATCACTTTAAAATGGCACTGAATATGCTGGCTCTTTTCTATTTGGGATTATGTGTCGTCGCCATCCAAGCAAAGGCTAATCCTGATCCAATCGTGAGTATTTTATTATTGGATTTTTCTACTCTTATATACTCTCAGACCACTCAGACCTAGAAATGTCTTGACTATTAATCCTTTTCTTTTCTTTCAGAAATATCTCTACCAATATGGATATTTAAACCCTGGCAGAAGCCAAGGACTTTCATTGGTAGATGCTGTAAAGAAATTCCAGGGATTTGCTCATCTTCCAGCAACTGGAATTCTAGATAGCGCAACTCTGGCTCAGATGGCACTGCCACGATGTGGTGTCAAAGATACAGGAAACGCCCTTGTCTCCGTTTGGAAAAAGAAATCATTGACTTATAAAATACGCTCCTACACAAACGACCTTACTCAAGGGCATGTGAGGAGAATCATCTACGATGCCTTCAAAATATGGGAAGATGCTAGTGTACTGAAAATTCAAGAAGTCAATCCTGCCAGCAAATCAGATATTGTTATCGAGTAAGTAAAAAAGCAGATAGAATCACGACTGAATTTAAATTCACAGAGCGCAGTCCGACAATGCATGTCGTTATAGTAACAGAGTTGACCTTTGGCTCCTGTAACAGGCCAGAACACCAAGACATGTTTTCGTTTCAAGCGCATTTAAATTAGACGTGACTGAAAACAGTTTAATTTGAAAAAGACACACACGAATCGACTAGTGTTTATGACATGAAATACAGTACCTGCATTTGATGAACTCGGCTAAGATCTCTCTGCTTCAGCAAAAATTGAAAATCTGTGACATTTACGCCAGTTAGGACATTAACTTAATGACGTGAATTAGCCAAGTCATTATGGTTAATGGAATTCAAACAAGCTGAGGGTGGCATTCATCAATATGCATTATGAACTGGAACCATGTAAAACCCATGTGAAAATCGTGTGAAAAATCACGTGAAAAATCGTGTGAAAAATCGTTGAATTTCACATGGTTTTCACATGGTTTTCACATGGTTTTCACATGGTTTTGGATTCATAGTGATATTTTGTGATATTATCCAATAGGATAACATCAGGAAGTCGATTGCACACTAGCCATATTAATGTACGATAGCTATATTATTTCAATTTCAATTTTAATTGATATAGATTTGCATAGATCCATTCTAAATCTCTAAATACTCTTGATGTGACTAACAGCTGAAGGAAAGCATAACTCGTTTTGACATGAAACCAAGCTACTTTCAACCTTGCAATATTAAAACGGACGAAATTGTACACAAATGACTTCTTGGCTATGTGGTACAAGGCTCCGTGTCTTATTCAGTTGTTGTTTATTTGCTAGTTCTTTTTTATGTTAATTTCTATTTTGTTTATTTTCAGTTTCGTACGGGGAGACCATGGCGATGGATACCACTTTGATGGCGAAGGAACTATTCTTGCTCACGCTTTTTTCCCTTCCGACGGAAGAATCCATTTTGACGACGACGAGAAGTTCACCGATGGGGTCCGCAGTGGGACCAACCTTCTTTGGGTCGCTGCACACGAGATCGGGCACGTTTTAGGACTTTCACATTCGGATGACAGATCAGCCTTGATGTACCCGTTTTACAGATACCAAAGCGGGCAGTTAACACTGCCAAGGTCGGACAAGAGAGAGATCAACGCAGCTTACAGTAAGTAACTTACATCCTCAGTTAACTAAGTGGAACGACAGAGGTTACATTATATTCTTAATAATAAATCAACGACTGTTAGATAGTTTAATGGTTGTTTGGTAGAAGGAGGCTTTCTTATTCCACATACATATATGATTTGTAAAGCTTGTTGCTGGCCCCACGACAGGGAGAAAATGCAGAGTTACAAGGAGTACATATAATTATATGGTCGTTGATACCAGGGCTTTTTGTCAAGAGACTCAGCATAGAATACAAAGAAGCTGAACAAAGCCAACAATTAGCGAACAAATGAACAAACAAATAAACAAATAAGCAAGAAAAGCATTGACCTTGTTATTCAGTTCATAATCCATGCTGTGTGTTCTTTTTCAGAACCATCTTCAAATTGCTTCGACAGCTACCCATCGTGTGACTATTTCGTAAAGAAGTACTACTGTCAGGACCGACCAGGCATTATGAAAGTCAACTGTGCTAAGTCATGTCAATTCTGCACATAAAGAACCTGTGCGGCAGCACTCATTGCTGGAGAACGATGATTTTAAACATCCCAGTTTTTTCTGTCTGCTGGTTGATGAAAACGCTATTCACAGCCAGCACACCCGACGCAGGAATAGGAGCTCCATTCAAGAAACCAGATTGTACGGGGCCTTCTGCATGCTTGGGACATAACAACGAAACAGCTATTATTTTATTATAAGTAATTACAAATATCTGAATATTGATAAGTAAATCAACTAGTCCTTATTTTGCTTATGTTTCTTTTAATATGGCATTGGATAGAAATATACAGTAACTTCACCCATGAATGAGTTGACGTGATCTCATTTAATTTTATTTTATTTTTGGGGGGTACTGTATTAATGTATTGTGTTTATTTGACACAGCATAACATTATATAAATGCTGTACAGACTGAACAAGAAATATTATCAACTGAAGGCTCGAGAGTACATCCTGCAGCTTGAACCTAGTTTGGAGATCATGATGATCACAAAGTCACAATAACAATTGTTAACCTTTTTTGCTTCAACGATCACAACTTGCAAGCTCGCCACTACAAAAGGACGTTAAAGCGTTGTCTTGGATTGCAATTGAAATCAATTCCTTGTCAAAATCCGTCATGCGCAGTTCCATTGCATTTCGTTATAGTTATCAGTGAGTTGACTTCTGCCAAAGGTGAAGACGCCAGGAAAATGCTTTGTTTGAAACGCAACCAGCCGTACTCTTGTCAATGATGGTCAATTTCAGGGATTGTTCTTGGCTGTCAAAGTTGTCGATTTCAACTCCACCTCATGTTCCAGAAAATACTTGCATCCAGAAATGCACTAGGAATGCGCATCGTTAATTGAATATAACCAAATCAGTGTTATTCCTTGCTCAATTTCCCATCTCTTCCCCTCTGATTTTCATTACTTTTCCTCTCGTCTGGTTCAATATATGAAATAATCACTTCTTATTATGCATATATATATTGTGACTATACTCGGAATTTTAAATGATACGCTATAATCATTATCATCATCATCATGAACGGAAAACCATCACATCGTTGTGATTTCCGTCATCATTTCCTTTACAAGGTTCTAATGCGGTTTGCCAACAGACTTTCGCTATTCGCTACGCTTTTGGCTGTAAACATCGATAGTCCCATCGCATGTAAGAAATTCTAGCCTAGATAACTTCAAATATATTTTAATACATTACAATCTGCCTGATATGTTATCACTTTGCCAACGTTGTCTTCTTTCAAGAGTCGTTAGACAAAGTAAATCTAGTAAAATATTGTATTCTATCGCAGGCTATGCGTTAGTAATATTTGTATCCTGTATGTGCCTTTCGTACTAAATTGACGGAAAATATATGAAATCAGATCAAATTAATAGAATTTTATTTTATTGCTATATATTTTATTACTAGATATTTTAATGCAATGTATATATATTATACATATGATGATGATGATGATGATGATGTAATTTATTTTCCTTCTCGTATTCTACTACATACAATATCAGGGATAATAGGTATGCAGTTACCTAAAAGATATGTTTTACAGAATCCCGAGATAAGTCCATTAAAGTTAGATAAACACGTAAACTGCGAATAAATATGTTCTTAGAATAAAATATACTGAAGTTAAAACATAATATCGGCAAAGGGCATGCTAAGGTACTAAAATATCCAATGATTTTATAAAAATGTCGTAAAATCCATTTTTCTGATTCTTGACATGAATTCAGAGCGTTGGTATTCCGACAAAGCCTCTGGGTGGGTGTTTGCCATTTTGTTGTAAACTGCAGCAGCGACGTTGCACGAAGAGTTGCTGCCAACTTTCTTCTTGCACTTCCGGAGAATATACGCTACGCGAAGATGCCCTCCGACACGAAAAGGTCCGATCGGTTAATGAATCAGGACTGTTGCAATATGCTACTACGTTGTACATAGCATGAATCGAAATATACTCCATAGTGTAAGATACTGATGGCTAACAAAAAGATGCTACCCAAAAGACACACATGTCGATTAAAGTCATGCAAGTTGTATGCCAAAGCGACACAAGTTCGAGACGACTGTTGATCATCCATCTATTCATTGGTTGCCAACAGCAACTCTAAATGGAATATGTTTGAAGTATGTCAGCATAGATTTGGACGTAGGATGTTTTTCCTCCTACTGGATTTCTGGATTTAGGAGCGTTGTCCGAAACGTTTTTACATCACCTTGACTCCCGCGTCCTTGACTGATTCGAGAGATGTAATTATGTCAATACAGATAGAAATGAACGTAAAATTTCAACTTAGATGCTCGAGATGGTCCTTTTAGTATACGGTAATTCCCAACGTTTTTACTTATAGGAAACATTTTCATTGTTCAGCTTCATTTGAGCAGCTTTGCATTTGATTGATATGGGAACAATATAGTCGGCCCTGCTTCCGGAAGTTAAAATATGGCGAAAACCACGTCTCTTTATTGGTGCAGCTGTTTCTGATTGGTCGCTGTTCTTTACAAACTGTTGGACAAAGGCGTGCAAATTGGGATGTCTCTCCGCCCTTCTGAACAAATAACCATCTCATGGACACACACGCGATGCCATCGTGTGCCTTGAGGTTTTATTTTATTTCTATCGTGTGCCTTGATTCCGCCATGCGCAATCCAAACGCATTTCGGTATATGAGTGAGTTGCCCTCTGCCACAGGTGAATACACCTGGAAATAACTTTATTTGAAACGCAATCAGCCATACTCATGTCAATGATAAATTTCATGGATTGTTCTTGTCTGTCAAAAATGTCGATTCAGCTCAAAATCACGTGCCAGAAAACAAGTACACTCCGAAATGCATTTGAACTGTGCTTCTTAAATTGAGATGGACAATTCAGAGCTGAACAAATCAATAACTCCATCTGATCGCGCATACATGAGAGTAATATTGAAAGAACAAATATTTCAAAAATGATCTTCGACCGTTTATGCATTACATTTCTCAAACAACTGTTTCTTTGTATGAATGTATGTATGTTCAAAACCGGGCACCTGTTCNAGTGTGAAAAAACCCTCGCGAGTGCCACTCGAGTACGAGTGAATTCACTCGAGTGCCCAAGTCTGGGTTTTGATAACCCATCGCTCAAGGCAAACACGCAAACTAGGTCAAAGTTGAAAAATGCATTGCAAATCGGGGCATCTTAGTGAATTTGCCACGCCCATGTACTTTGGTATTCAAACAAATGGACCTCTGTAAGATGATGACACCAGAACAATGCTTTGTTTGGAGCGCAATTAACCGTATTCTTATTTATATGATGATTAATTTCAAGGATTGTTCTTGATTATCGAATTTGTCGATTTCAACTCAAAAGAAGCGTGACTGAAAACACGTGTTTTCCGCAGGAAGGACATTGGAACAACGTCGACGATTGTGAACTCTCGTTATTTCCATGCCATGTGTGTCAGCACCAAGTATTGCAAAAAAGCTGAGAAGATTTTGTATAAAAGTTTTTATTTTTGTTAGTCATGAATTCTATCAGGCACTATAACTGCACACATAGTGAATGCAAAATACTGCTTTTTAAGAAATTCATTCAACCGTACTCTTTTCTGTGATGGTCTATTTCAAGGATTGTTCTTGGCTGTCAAAATTGTCAATTTCAACTCACAAGCACGTGACCACACAGGTAGTAGCTTACATTCCAAAATGCATCAGGACTGTACTTGACCAATCAAATGGAGCTGTACAACTGACAATAAACGCACAGAGTACAGAGGCTTAACGTGTGTACAAACTCAAAGTATCAGTTTATTTATACCAAAGAAATATTGGAAAAACATTTCAAGCAGATGGAATTCTTCTGATAGAAAAATATTTTCCTACAGAAAAATGCAAGAAATGATGTTTAGCTAACGTATTCTGCATAAGCCTTTTACTTGTCAAACAGTTTGTTTATAGGTCGTTGGCTTGATAGAGTCGGTCTTCGTTGCAGGCAAACACATCCAGTTGTGTGCGTAATTCCAAACAAAGTTTGTTTGGGAAGGTAAGAGCGCTTTCAGCTGCTTTCCGAGTGCTTCGAAATTTTACTTTTACTCTTTAGAGCAATTGGTTACATTTTGAAAACTTACTGCAAACTTACTTGCGAAACTGTGTCGGCGTTTCCGCCTTGAATTGCATCATATGAAGCAGCAGTTCTGCCTACGTAGCGAATTTTCCCACGTGTTTTCGGTTAGAGCCAGAATTGAATGCTGAATTCCTCTAAAGGGGTCCAGTATAAATGTCTAAAGTCTTATTCAAAATCAGTTCAATATGTGTAAAATTGCACCAGTTTTGCAAAGCATGTGGAACATGCTTTCGACCCAATGTAATTAGCTCAAGAAAGGTTGTAAAATGAATTACTATTTGTTTCGTAGGATCCCAGGTGTAGCGTGCTTGCAGGATTGTTGACACAGCCTTGCATTTTAGCACATTTCTGGATGATGCTTGTGTTTCAAAGCAAGGCAATTCACATATCAATTTCTGGTTTATTGGATGAAGGGCTACTGAAGCGATAGCTGTTGAAACTTGAACGTCTGTTTGCTCTAACGTTGATTCTGCAAGAGTTGAATTGTTTCCCAATGGAGCTTACCAAGTTGTTCCTTTTGATGTTGGCCTCGGTTGCTTGGGCAGACTCGAAGCCTGTTGATCCGATCGTGAGTGGCGGATTAGAGCGTTTGAAAATAGATTGGATTTTGTAGTTGAGTTTACATTGCATTGTTGACAAATCTAGACAAGATTACCTTTCCTGTTCCAAGACTGTTCCCTCTATTAGCGTTATGCATGGCAATGTGTTCATAATTGACTTGAAATCACGAATTTCATTTTAAAATATGAAACGAATTACTGACATTTACGAATCATTCAACTTTTAATTGTATCTAGGAGAGTTGCTCTGTAAACGTGCCGTAGAGGCAAATGCTTACCTGGAAACAGGACGTAGTAGAATTTGATAGGAACTAAATAAAATGATGCTAAGTTAGATCTAATGTATTTGTTTCAACCCTAAAGCAAATAAAAATGAATATTACGATTCGATAAAAAACTATATACAGATTGAACCTAACAACTAACTAACAAGCTAAAATTATAGCTACTTAAAAAAACAAATATTTAAAATCTCATTTAATTCTTCAGAGCTCTGGAATGTCCGAAAGACAGATGCGGCATTTCCTCGTTGAATGGCGATGCCAATTCGTTGTTTCAGACCTAATTATTTGACGATGGAACTGTTGATTGTCTGTGGAAATCAAATGATGTTCTGTTTCCCCTAGATCTTTTTACATAAATATGGCTACCTTCAACCTGGTAGGTCAGGAGGCAAAAATCTGTTCGACGCCATAAAACAATTCCAATTATTCGCTGGTTTGAAAGTGACAGCAACATTGACAACAGCAACCGTGAAGAAGATGAAAGAACCTCGCTGTGGTGTAAAAGATATTGGCCTCGCCTTGGGTTCAAAGTGGAATCATAATGACTTGAAATATCGAATTGCCTCGTACCCAAGAACCCCATCACAGAGTGTTGTGCGCAAAGTTCTGAAGAAAGCATTTGGTATATGGGAGCAAGTAAGCGCGCTGACTTTCACGGAAGTAGCAGGAAGTGAAGCACCCGACTTCACTATCGAGTAAGTCACAGCAATTATTCCTGAGGGACACTTTTGTGTTGTGCTTGGAGGTGTAGCATACTTTGTTATTCGTAACCTCAGTATTTCTCGTGTCAGATTGTCCAACGACTGAGTCAAGCACTACTCGTAGGTATTATACTGGACGGAAATATAATATCATTTACCGCAGCGATATACAGACAGTCGAGAATATGGGCAATTAAATGACAGGACAGTTTCTATTGCCAGCAAATAAAAAGCCGAGAGTAGACTCATTTAATAGGTCATCTTTCAATATAGAACGTCGTCAACTGAAGCGCACGCGAAGACGAATACACAACAGATAGCTAATATATACGCAATCAATGTGATTGTTTAAATTATGCTATGTTGGTCATAGTCATTTCAATTTGCGTTGTATTATGTGACATTTTATATTCCTTGGGGTAACATAATATCACATAGCATATCACTCGTCTTTTATTCCAATCAATTTTTATTTAAATTCAAAAATAAATTAAATACATTTGTTCTAACAATTATTCAACTTGGGCAAATGTGCCGCGGACGCTCTCAGCGTTTCCACGCTGGATGGCTAGGCTTAAGTTTGCGCTGATATATGGCATATCACATGCAGTTTAGATATCATGCTGAGTTACTGTATGTATCTAAATATATTTCTAATTTTCCTTGTTAGCTTTTTTCGCTTATCACACGGTGACCAATACCCTTTCGATGGAGTAACAGGCGTTCTTGGCCACGCCTTCTTTCCATCCGATGGTAGAATCCATTTCGATTACGATGAGAATTTCACCGACGGCTCTGATAATGGAACGAATTTGCTTTGGTTGGCTGTTCATGAAATTGGACATGCAGTTGGTCTTTCACATTCCAAGAATCACAAATCATTGATGTCGCCATATTTTTCACCGAAACATAACCAACCTGGTCTACCGTCGGTCGACGCGTCAGAAATCCAAGCAGCCTACGGTTTGTTGTTATTGATCACGTATTCTCAAACGTATTGCATGCTTGATTCTATAGGAAGGTTATTAAAACTAGTTCTTAGAATAGAACGAATAGGAATGTCAGCTGACATAACGGCTATCGAGCGCTATAATGGAAATGCCACTTTATGATTTGGATCTGGGGGCGACTATTACCCCGGGACAGAGTTTCATTTATACTCTTCAAATATTGCATTCCCTGATGAAGGAATTAGCACTTTTCGAAAGGGTTTAGCACATTGACTCTTGCAGGGGTTTTAAATTGTAAGCCATATGATTGGAATTACAATCTTACTATTAACTAACTGTATCTAACACCAAACTGTTCACGAAAGTTACCCATGCAGTAGCAGTCATTCTAAAAAGCCACTTTGATTTTCTTTAGGTCATGCTGTATGCGTCGGACCGACGTCGGCCTAATATCTCTATAAAGCCTGGTTTCCATTTGAATCGGGGCGCCTCAACGCATTGCACCACCGGTGCGCTCCCGATTGCTCCCGAAAATTCAACATGTTGAAAAATCGCCGGCTCCTTCCGATTCACTCCCGATCTCCGGATGCGCGGTTTCCATTTCACCGCAAGGAGCCTACGAAAATCGGCGGGTGCTCCCGATTCAAATGGAAACCAGGCTTAAGGCTGCTACTACGTCACCAGTCAACCGACTGTCGAGTTAGGTGGTAACTTAGAAGATCATACTGTATGCATGCATGGGATCAGATTAGCGAGGGCATTGCATTCATTGACATTGTGAAAATAAAAAAACCAAGCGAGATTGCTCCGAACAGGACCAGGTGGTCTACATTGATTCACCACAGTGGCCACGTTGGCGTTGAAATAGTTATATATAGGCGCTATCACACTATCCGGTATAGTGTAGACAAGAGTGAATGATAATTAATTAGCATTAAATGTCTAAAATATGTATATGGAACTTTTTGCGTAGTCCTGGACTACGCGTTGGTCACGAATAAGGTCCCTCAATCGAGAACATCGTAAAGACGTATCGTGTTTATTAGGACTGCGCAGTATGTATACTCATTGAATAACAATTAACAAATGTACTTGAATATTTTCCTTTTAAAGCTAGACTGGAGTACTTGATAAAATAAAATGATATACTTCTTACCCACGATTAAAAACTGCGTCAAGACATTTTTTATTTCCTAAAATCTACTGGGATATTATGTATAATGTTTCGACTTCGAATTTTAGTTAGACAAAAGGGAGTTTATAATTAAAGAGAACATTATTGAAAGCCTCTGATATTTCAGCAGCTTTCAATTCTTGCTTTGCATGGAAATTGCTGCTGCTCCTACATTCTACAGTCGAACTCGCTTAATATCCCACAAAACCAATTCACAAGTGCTAATTGCGGTATACAAACTCTCATATTCCTCCCTCTATTTATATCTCCTTGGATAACATCCCATCTCGCTTAATATCCCGCTACTTTCTTCCAACTTTCCTACAAAACTCGCTTATTGTCCTATTGTAAAGTGCTCATAAACCCAAAAACTTTTATTCCAGATATCGGGGCAATCAACGTTGAAAGTTACAAATATCATTGAACTTTTTAGTTTTGAGATCTCCTTCTATTTTTTATGATTTATTGAAAATCAGACCTCGCTGAATGCTAAAAGACTTCTTACAATGTATCATGTATGTAAACTTCCCGAAACATTTTGCATTGAGGGACTCAGACAACATGTCATTTGTTCGTCGGCTAGAATCACTGGTTAGTTGTATTACTGTTAAAATTATAATGCTAATCTCCATCAATTGTTGCTAACTGAGATGTTCTTCTTTGCTGCTGCTGAAATGTTTACGACGCTGTGTTAAAAGTTAAAACAAAGGAAATGCGTGTCTATACTTAATCCGGATAATATCCTACCTCGCATTATATCCCACTTTGGGTCTGTACTGTATGAATGGTGGTATATTAAGCAAGTTCGACTGCAGTTGTAATTTTCCGAAAGGGAGAGCGAATAATTATGTCAATTTACGTACACAGTAGGATAGTTCTATTGTATGCATAAACACTCTTTCAACTTGCCAATATCCTTAGATGTCATGATTCTATGGTATTTCTGCAATTGTTTTTTTTTAATTATTACAAGTTTTTCTCAAAGCTGATTAATAAGTTTGATCAATTTTTAACGCGTATGTTTTTTCTTCAGGTCGCCCGACAAACGGTTGTGCAAACAAACTGAAAGACTGTGTGGAATTTAAGAAGCAAGGGTTTTGCAAAAGATATGTCAAAGAGACGCAATACTGGTGTGCGAAAGCATGCAAATGGTGCCAGTAGAACCGATTGATTTCACAAAGGATGATGATTCGGACCAAAACATTTGTTCAGCAGATGGACTGATTAGCGATAATAAATTGTATTCACTGCCATATGTTGTACACGCATTACCACAGAAAGAGCTATACTTACGTCACTCCAGAAACCGGAAGTTTACCTATTTTCTGCAATCTTTTTAGTACATTTCTGATATATCTTCAGTTGGTACCCATGGAAACCTATTCTTCACCTCTTGTCGACACGACAATGAAATGTAATAATTTGGCATCTTCTGTACATCGTAATATGTTGGGGGCGAACTCGATCAAATTTACAATATACATAGTTAATTAGTTATATCATGTAGATATGATGCCAACTTTAAGCCTAAAGGGCAAGGAACCAGCGTTGCTCCCACCTTCGACAGCTATGCAGAGGTATAAAAACTAATTAAAAACTTAGTTCGCTAACACTAATGCTAATTTGCTAAAAACTAGTTTGGTAAAACTAAAACTAATTGATTTTAAAAGTAGTTTGCTAAAACTAAAAACTAAATGCTCAAAAAATTAGTTTTCGCTAAAAAACTAAAAACTAATTGTCATACTTTTTATAAAAGGGACGAGGAAATTTGCAAGCAAACTTGATGCCAGTCTTTTTCTTCCTTCAAATTAAAAAGAGAATCAGGCTGAGGCCAGAAGGATTGACTGTTGCAGATTTAAACAAATTGATCTACCACTCTATACTGTCTATAGGCTGTCACATGTTCCAATGCCCAATGCTGATAGTATTGACAGCAATCAACAATCAAATCATATTTGCATTTGCTAATTGCACTCAATAAAGGATGAGACGTACGAAGGACGCGACACTGGAAGGGATAGCTCCTCCTAGTAAGACACCTTCGTAACAGCAGAATAGCAAATAGATGTCACCATTGCATTCGATTTTTCTCCTAATTCAATCCGCTATGCGCAGTCCCACTGCATGTCGGTATATAAGTGAGTTGACCTCTGCCACGGGTGAAGACGCCAGGATAATGATTTGCTTGCAACGCAATCAGCCGTAATCTTGTCAATGATGGTCAATTTCAAGGATTGTTCTTGTTATCAAAACTGTAGATTTCAGCTCAAAGTCACGTGTGTAAAAACAAGTGCATCCCGTCATGCATTGGGACTGCGCTTGGTCCATTGCTTTCAGGAAAACCCATTTGTCAACAGTTCAGCGACGTTTTTTATTCCCAAATTAGCATGTTAGTTATCCAAAACGAAATTTAGCTAAGCTAGCTAATTGGCTTGAAAATTAGTTCGCTAAAACTAAAACAAAATCTGTAAAAAACTAGTCTCAAAACTAAAAGCTAACGAAAAAAAGTAGTTCGCTAAATTAGCGAACTAATTTTAGTTCGCTATTTACACACCTGCAGCTATGGAAACGTCAAACAGAGATTATTTAAAGTCAAGTTGATATAGAAACAATTACAGGGATAATGAACAGAATTTGGTTTCAGTAATTTGGTCGATAATATTATTAGACCGAGCAAGACCGTTAGCAGTTGGTTAATCGGGAATGAATGTGAGAAAGTCTTCGAGATGCCGTAAAAAGTCAGCTGCACTCTAATTATGCACTCCGAGTGGACGAGAAAGAATATTACATAACAGATGCACAATTGATCCCTTTGCAGAACAAAATATCGGTACAATAACGGTGTCAATAATATTACTGGAACTGTTACCGTGGTACTGTTTTATTGAATAAATATATAGAATTCGTACCAAGCTCGAAAATTTGTTTAGAAAGCATGTAAAAGGAAAATTCAATAAAAATAAAGTAGCGTAATTGTGTCAGACATCAAGAAATACCTGCCTGAATTGAAACGTTTATAGATGTAATGTAATGTAGTTTATTATAGCCACATATTGTATTAAGGTGTTTATATGTCTTAAATATACTCAGTGATATCTACTAACCTATCTATCTATCTATTATGCTGTACGCTGCAGAAAATAGGTATCTTCGTGGTACGTTTTGTTCTTAAAGCTTACATAACACTATTCATGCACGATTATTTCTGGCACAATTTACCTTGCAAATGCTGACTACAAATAATTAACAGAAAAGAACATAGGCTGGCTGTTTTGCTCTTGAAGCTTATACATAACACTATTTACAGGAATAAATCCCAGAACATTTTGGCTTGCAACTGCTGACTACAAGTAAAGCGAAGGAGTATAGGCTGGTCATTTACAAGCTTATAACTCTCCAGCATTGAATCTTGTTTATAAATATCATAGCTACAGTACAAATATGAGAAATAATGAGAAATGGTGTAATTTCTTGCTGGCGGTTGATAGTTTTATGAATCCATTCCCTGTTGTCGTATTCTGTTCATGCACAAAGGAATCTAAATTGATTATGTCAACAATGATTTTCTATAAATTATATACATAACTAGTACAAGTCACATTATTCATGAGTAGGAGGCTGTTCGATGACTGGAGGCTAGTTTTCTATTCCATATCCATGTATTCATCAAGTATAGAGACTGGGTCTAGTGATGAGGAATACACGTCAGCGATGAATTCTCCAAGTTCCTGCAATGAGTAGCAATGAATAATAATTGCTGTACTGCAGAAAGGAAACGCTGCCAGCTTTTTAGGACCCTGCCCAGCGGGTGTTGCTTGCCAGTTTTAGAGTACAGTGAAACCTGTCTATAACGGTCACCTCTAGGACCTCATGAAACTGACTTTATAGACAGGTGGCCTTTCTGTCCAGGTTGATTTATATGGAAAGTGTCGTTTTGGGGTTATGAAGAGTGACATTTATACACGGGTAGCTGCTCTATAAAGGTGACCGCTAATACAGGTTTGACTGTATTAATGTAATTATTGTTGAGATTAACTTTGATAGTCTCAAGAATAGGCCTGTTTTAACTGTAATATTTATTTAAATTTTCGAATTCATCAATGTTGTGTATTGTAAGCGCATGCGCATGACGTATGTAAGCATATTCACGCATGCATGTTACCGCTCGTCAGAGTGTGTTTACCATGTACTGACATCAGTCATTTTCTTGTTGTTTATTGCTAACACTGAATATACTGTCTAGCCGACTGATATGAACGTGTGGTCCGTAAGTATCTTATAAATTATAATCAAGGCCAATTTTTTATCTAGTATTTACTAGTAAAATATATTTTTCTACTTAACATATTGAATGAGAATAAACTATTGTTTTTTTTTCAATGCAATAGGCAGACAATAATAATGACAAGCATTATCAATTTTGTTGGAAGCAGAAGACTTCAATATTCCTATTTCCATGCATTCTAATAACGTAAAAGTATAAAGTAAGAAGGCATAGCGTTTATGGTGAAGAAAGCCAATGCATTTATGTTGGATATTAGAGTGTACGGATCTTGTTACCCTTGAAGGTACAAATTATCTGAGCGGGAAACATTTGACCGTCCTAGATCTGAGATAGCGTGGATGTTTATGCACACATTGGCCCTCAACTTCGTTAATTTCTATTCATGTTAAGGATTTGAACCAAACTTAAGGAACAGTTGATCATTGGGTACCTTTCTAACTTCCGCTGGTTCGTAAGATGTCACTTCGGCGTACAAGGCGCTGAATTTCAGAGCGAGCATTTCACCTTCTGTTTGAGATACTTCCCTGGAGTAAAAATGATCTCAAGAATCAATATCCTACAACTGGAGCCTTATTAAATGCTATAGTGTGACTTTATATTTTCTGGTAGCCACAATTAAATTACAGTGCAACTTTTGTACATGGAGCAAAACTAACAACAATGCAATAAAAAATTCAAGGTTTAAAAAAATTGTACAATATTAAACTATATATATACAGGACAATCGTACTACTGTGTAAGTAAAAAGACCAGCTACTAGTTACAAATAGTAGCAAATCATTTGCACTGATATCCGGAGAGTCACATTTTTAATCGTAATTTTGGGAGCAAACGATCTCGGCAAAGAAAGAGTGCGACACACTGCATATAATATGGACAATGGACCAAGCGCAGTCCCAATGCATGACGGGATAGACCTGTTTTTAGGCACGTGGTTTTGAGCTGAAATCTACAATTTTGACAGCCAATAACAATCCCTGAAATTGACCATCGTTGACAGGAGTACGGGTGATTGCGTTGCTAACAAAAGCATTTCCATTGCGTCTTCACCTGTGGGAAAGGTCAATTCACTTATGTACTGACATGCACTGGGACTGGGCATGGTGGATTGACGATGGCGCAGTCATACCGCATGCCGGGATATAAGCGTTTTCAGTCACGTGGTTTTGATATGAAATTAACAATTTTGATAACAAAGAAAAATGATTGAAAATTGAGCATCCGATAGATATGAGTACGGTTGAATGCGTTTCAAACAAAGAAATTTCCTCGTTTCATTTCTTTGTGCAGAAGAGGTCAACAATCTTGTCGTTAGACGGAAATGCAGCGAGAATGCACTTAGAAACTGGCTGCGAAAATCAAATGCAGAAAATTCAGAATATCGCCTTGATTCTACAAGTCATCTGCAGTCCCTCTCTACACTCACAGCGAAATATCCAACAGAGGTCTTCTCGTTGAGAATACATGGCACCAAATAAACTTCAAGCTTGCAAATTGACGTGTGCGTAATAATAATGAGCTCTAAGAATAAATGACGAAATCTATCGATCTGGGACTCAAACAATTTCCCAAGAGGACTGTATCAAATTAGGAACATGTATCGGGCCAATGTCCCTGGTATCTAATGATTACGAGCCGCAAGACAAGAGAAGAAACTTGTGTAATAACCAAACGAACTAAATCACGTTAAACACAAGAATCACATAGTAGACGCATCTCCGTTGGTCGCAACCATCAGACACACCTTAAATAAGGTTTCGCTACAATTTTTACTAAGCTAATTTACATATTGTCACAAATTAACCAATGAGAAACAAACACGAGGACAGTCACATGTTTAATCCCTAGCTACCAAAACGTAAGACTTTCCTCAACACAAACGAGGTTACGCACAAACACGAAAACGAGGCCAGTGAAACTACAGATAAAAAAAGCTGTCTCCATATAATTATTGACCATTGATTGGATTTGTGTTGTCTTTAAGGTATCATCAAACATGCATACAGTATAATGCCGACAACTAGCACTGTAGGAGTGTTCATTTTCACCTACTGTGTGTATAGTCTGTAGATAAAAGTTATATCTTCCTTGAAGCATTTTCCACGTTCTATGTTTTCCTACCGTTTACTCACTCTCCGTTTTTCTCCCCCCCCTTCGTATCACTGTACGCGAGCATATCTGCTTATTTTGTAATCACGTAATGGAATACAATTCCACTTAACACAAACTAGGGTTGTTGCAACGAATAATCGGACATGTAGCAGAAACGAGGCTTCAGTCTCGTTTCGATGCCGACGCGAACATTTTAAACGTTTTAATTCAATTTAGTCTATTACGTAACCTTATATTGATTGTTGTTGTTCAATTATGTTAATTTGTTGATATATATTTGTACGCTTTTCTGTTTGTAAGTTAGTTGAGTTTCGTTGGTTGAGGACGGACCAATTCATCTTTGTGGTTTGCTAGGCCCGAAGAAAAGATTGATTGTAGAACGCGGCAAGCGTGGAAAGGAGACCAATGTATAATTTGATCACATGATTACGAATAGCCAATAGGGTTCTGGTAAAGTTGTTAGCCACTCATATCATTGCTTCCGTTTTATATCATTTGGTAACAGTTGCTAGATTTGTTACTTGCTCCGAGGCACTGATAGCTTCGAAGACATGCTACTGTTGTGTTAGTTCAGTATGCTGAGTCTTCTTTGGGGTCAAGTCACTTTGATTGAACGTAATTTCATTGGGAAGTTACAGCTAAAGGTTGAAATGTCACTGGGAGATTTGATTGTATTATTGGGAGACAACAGCCATAATAATAATAACGTCGTAGGCTAAAGAGCCCGTGGACGACCATGAACAAAGAAGTAACAATTATTTACAAAGATTATAATAAACATCAGTATCAATGCTATTTTGTCACTAAGTCGATACTGGTGCCTGTCCATCGATATAGTGAGTCCATCCAACGTGAACGTGAACAACAGCCAATAGAAAAAAAAACAGAAGTTGAATGTCTGTGCTAAAGTTTATGTCCTAAGGTGAAAGAAAACATTATTCTGCTTAGTCCTGATAGAAGCACAGTCAATCAAACTTCTTTATTGATTTATGCAACGTTATACCTATTACGTGGTTTCTGAATTGTATTATATTATTGGTGTCTAAGAGAAAGAATGTAATTGCTGTCCTACACATTCGAAATCGACGGAACAAGGGCTCACCTTTCATTGACCAGATCTGCTTTGTTTGCTGCAACTAAAATCGGTGGAAGCGTAGTACTTTTGTTTTTCAGTCGATTTAAGAACAACACAGCGGATAGAAAAGACGATTTTTCTGTAGAAATAAGAAATGCTAGCGGTTAGATTCGGAGGGTCTTTCACCGAATAATCTCGGTGGTATTAATCATGTCTAATGCTCGAAAAATTTCGCATCAAAGCAGTTGAAAAGGTCGAATAAGAGAAAAATATAATAGAAATTCAGGAAATAATTTAAGCAGTATAGTGAGAAATATCCCGTTTCCGTCAACGAATGAGGATATTTTTGCCAGATCAGCTTTGAAACTTCATTTCCACGTGGTTGGCAAAATTCCGTTCATAGACCCTACAGATATCACCACTGAGGAGCCTTATTCATGGTCCGGGACTATAAAGCGTAGACCAGGACTAAATCTCAAGTCCCATCAGTTACAGATGTTAGCAATTTATAGTCCAGACTAGATGTTTAGCCTCGGACTACGCTTTAGTCCAGGTTCATGAATAAGGCCCCATGCGTCCTTTCTTTACTTTACTCAGATCGTACTGAAAAAGAAACACGAGGAGTGCGCAACAGTTCCAGCCTCAATCTCATATTGTCAGCACAACATCGAGGTCACTCACTTGTGATGTCATAAACAACCACAGCGCAGTGATAAAAGGCCACATCACCCATCCACAGCTCAGTCAAAACCTTTGTAAAAACACAAAATGCAAAGCTACATTATATTTTGAAGAAATGCACCAAGTGACATATGCAGAAATGCAATGAGATTACTCTTAGCAAGCGAGATTCCGACCTTTAGTGATTCAGTATTTATTTTTATTTATGTATGTACAGACAGTACAGTCGTTGGCTGACTAGAGGGTTGCAATAGTAAAGCTTCAAATGCTTTGACCTTGCTCCTCCTCTGCTGGAAAATTTATTTAAATCCCCCCTTCTTCTAAAAACGCGATCATCCACACACAATAACATACACATTCAAAGTTCCCACAAAAATTCCTTTCAGTTCGCTGGGGCACATCTGTGGAATGGACTTCCCTCTTCGATCAAGGAAGTGGCTGACCCTGGCGGATTCAAGTATCTTTGTCGTGGGCACTTAGAAGCTTGAGCTTGCTTCTTTTTATATAGTTATAATTATTCATTAGTTCCCCTCTATTATTTAATGTTAATATCAATAATTTGTTATATGATGTATCATGTATCTGCTCCGTGCAAAAAAGCTTGTAGTGGTTGAAGCGCGGTCTGTGTGAACTCAATGTCGTCATTTTGTAGTCACGTGATTGTAAGAATATGTAGCTGTCTCATCCTGTAATCATTCTCTTTGCCGTCTGTACTTCGTTGTATCAACAACTCTATCTGTCATCTTATCTACGCTGTGTCTCTCGTCTTCCACAAGCTTTGTAAGCTTATCGGATTTCTCAGATTAAGTGATGATTGATTGATTGATCTTCTAAGAGTTGAATAGATTATAATTTAGGCTTGGAGTCGATAAACTTCGAAATGTATTATACGTCATTGAAGTTATATAAAGCTATTATGTATACTTAAGCGGCTACATAGATACGTAGGCAGCTAAGTTATAATCTCTGTAATCTAAACGATGTCAATAACAATCCACCCTTTTACACATGGAGTGCACTATAACAAGAATTAATATGTAAGAAATGAAAACAAAACAATATTTTTCTCTCCATACCTGCATCCCATCGAAGTTGACATTGACGCTCTGGAAATCCAAACCTACAACTGACTGAAACAAAGCGTTCTTGAATATTTGTTACAGAAAACATATCGGAAAATAAATTTCAATAAAATGGCAAAATGTAATCAATTTTAAAAAACACATAATTATTGGAAAATAGATTTCCAAAATGTTGCAAAATAAAATTAATTTACAAAATATATTATCGCCATAATTCCTGGTAGAAAATTAAATTAATCTAACCTCATGTTGCATTCACTCAAGGAAAGTAGAATACTTGAAATGTAAAGTCATTATTAATTACAGTGATGGGCAGTCTCTTTGAAATGTGGAGTCCTTTGCGCAAGCTTCTCCTTGCTGCCAAAGGGAATATGATTCTACCATTCCAGCTTGAAGTCTATAAATGACAGAAACTGTTAGAAAATGTCGACTACCAACCTCATTGTAAGGATCGAACCTCCCGTGAACAAAGCTCTTCACCAGCGACGATTTTCCAACTAAAATAGAGTGATTAAACAACAAGAAAGAATTCAAATTAAACACACAGGATATTCAATTCAATAAAACATTTGGTGAGATTGAAACAACTGGAGCGTCACTTTAAAAATTCATCTGTTTTGTTGTTTGAGTTGATTCCTACCGCCAGAGTCTCCGTAAACATACGCTTTAATCATCTTCCTTGTAATAACCACGGCGAAAACAAATTCAAATGTTTTCGTTTCAACGCTGTGAAGATGTAAACAGGTTCTCGCTGGAGACGTGTGCGAGTGTTTGTTCCAATATACTGCACACTTTTTCGCTGTGTTGGAGCCCAACAAAGCAACTCTCCTTGCGGCAAGACAAGCCCAATCTTATCGAAGATTGAATTGGTTATTCACAAAAGAAATATATGAATATCCGGCTGCAGTGACGAGAAGGCTGTGATGTCAGTTAGGTCAAAATGCTTCAACACACATAAACCCAACTACGCCATTTTTTCACGACAATGAATGTTAGAGTCTCCAGCATCTGCCACGCGAATAATATCCTCCATGGTCTATTAAAAATTATAATAAAACGGCTGTTCTGATAGAAAGCAACAAAACAACATCGTCAATATGAAATGTTATCTCAGCTTCAGTTTTCGATATTTTTGACGCATCTTTTTCTTTATTTTAAATCCAAAGTCAATGAAATGTTTAAAATATTTAGTTATGCATTCTGGCTCAATTCTGTCACTGCGTGCAACACATACATTGATAATTATTGTAGCTCAGCACAGCTAGTACTCCATTTGACCATTTGTCTGCGTAAATAACACGATTACAAGAACGTTTCCTAAACCTGCAGACTTTGAATTTCAAATCTTTCTCCTTCTTTGGCTTTAAAATATTTTCAAAGCACTTCTCTTCGATCAAGGAAGTGGCGGACCCAGCGGATTCCAAGTGTCCCAGTTTCAATTTTGGCGTAAGCACTTACACAGTAAGGGTAATTTTTTCCTTTTTCATTTCAATTTATTCATATAATTTTATCTTCCGTATATTGTTTATTGTTGATATTCATAATCTTAAATTTCTTTTGTGCCATGTATCATATTTCTGCTCCCTGAAAAAATGATTGAATTAACTAACCGGACTGCAGCATAATTATGATGATGATGAAGAGCCGCATTGACTCTTCCATCGCCAACGAATGTCCAGACTGTCACGCCTCCAATCACGACGTTGCGCATTTGTTCAACTGTCCTGCGAATCCTACTACCTTGACCACTCGCGACTTTTGGGAACAACCTATTGTAGCAGCAACTACTCTTGGACTCATCCCCGGGGACTCATCTGATAAACAAATTGTTAAATGTAATTTTGTATAATTATTTCTGTGTGGCTACACAACAACAACAACATGATGATCTGGACAAATAAACATAATTATATGCATAATGCTCCACGAAAAAAGTTACTTGCAACTTGATAATGGATTTTCAGAAAAAAGTCATTCATACTGCCATACATACAAGGGACTCGGTTGTCAGATAGGCAGGGAAAACTTTTAACATGCTGGCAAGAATCGACCGTGACAATTTTGACATTTATACAAGCAAATTCACTTTTAAACAGTATTTAAGTAATGTAGATCTGTCGGCGCTTTATTTAGCCTCTTAACTTAATTTCAGCTTATCTAGTAGTCATTATATTTATTCCCGTAAAGATAAACTAGTTCCTTTTAAATTTTAATATATATTCATGCTCGGGATTCTATAAAGTATATCTGTAATGGTAACTGTATCTCGTCCTGGACTTGTACAGCAGAATACGAGTTGAAAGAAATGAAATTGATTGATTAATTGATTGATATCATGTAAGTTACCGCCTTGAAAATATGCTGTCTTTGCAATGTTTGCGATTAGCTGGTTCCGGGTCATCAAATTACCATTTTGCTAAACTTTGTCTGTGATTGGACTGCAGTACAACGGGAATTTCAATTAGTTTATCTAAAGTACCTGCCTTAGTACTAATTCCTACAATGTGACTTTGTTTTCCTTAGTTAAATTCTTGGAAGTCCACATACAGTCAAGTACTTCTGCATTTTTCCAAAAATTCCAGACAAAATGACGTCATTATTTATCCATCCGCTGACCGTTGTGCATCGCTTGCTCTACCCAACAACACTCCTCAGTATCCAAGATGGACGACAGCCGACTTTGAACAGAAGCAAAGTGAAACTCATTGCGTGTGCCCGTTTTATCCAAATCACCTGTTTCAGACAGCAACACTCTGAGAAAACACAAAGAAAAGAGTGAGCGGTAAGATGGTGTTTCTAGCAGTTTGTTTCTATGCTGCTGTTTAAAGTACTTGCTGTTTAAAGTGCTCTGGTTTCTCGTTTCTTGAGAGTTGAGCCGAGCTTCCGCGACGGCGCAACCCCGCTCAGCCCGCTGTAGCCTGTTGTGACGTCCTCTATGGATTACGAAGCTTACACACGTTTCTGTTAAAAATATCTCTGTTATATTTACTTGCAGACATCAAGAATCTTTTAGTTCTAGCTTTAGTGAATTGTTCGATGTGGGTAACTGAGTAGGCCCCTATGTGACGATCATAAATGTTTCGTTATGAATTATTACAAAATGCTAGCTAGCCCTACGGCACACGGAGGCAGTATTTCTGATTTTATTCTCTGTTTGTACATTCACTGAGGTCTTAAGTGAGATATTTTACTTTCAGCCTGCCTTTCGCTTTCAGTCAACTATGCTATGTTCGAACGCATGACAGCCGCTGTTTTCATTATCTCGTTTCAATTATGTCATGTTGCGAAATTCTTGTGTCTGTTTTCTCATCAATTCTTTAGAGATTGGTAACGGATTCCTGCTAGGTTGGGTCATATATTGAAGTCGTTGGTAGCAGTGTAAGATAGTTTGCTCTATTACCAGACATAGACTTTTCACATAAGGCAGTGCCCTGATGGGGCCCAGGGAATAAGACCCCCAAGCTCCCAGCATGTTCTGATATCTTGACCCAAAATCCATCTAAATTGTAACTATTTCTATATAAAAGTCAAACCTTTCTCAAAAATAGAGACAATTTATACTCCACGAGATTTGTAAAAACCCCAAAACAGATCAATTTGCTAGTAATGTGCAATGCATTTGAGCGACAGCATCCAATAGCATTATTTACCCCTTTTCCATAGTGCGGCAGTTTAGCGCAACACTTCTACCGCGCTTCTAGCGTGACAAGGGCCCAGTTTTCCATGAGCTAGACAAGGAGTTAGAGGTCGTTTGCGATTGATATTTCCGGTCATCTGCCAGCTATTTCCGGAGGTCACGATCAGCGTAACCAGTGGCAACTGCATCCATAACATCCTATTTAAGGACAGCTACCACTCAAGTTTTGTTTTACGACGATTTCCACTGCAATGAGAATGTTTCTCGTCCCCGTTGTCTTCAACTTGAATATGACATCTGAGTCATTTGTGCACAAGATGCAGTCATTTCAACTTGGGAATAATTCTGGCAATGAAACGCAACCTTCGATCAGAAAAACTTGAGCAATGAGCAACTACTTACTAGGTACAGAATGTTCGAAACAGCATTTATTCAACGGAATAAGTTACATTTTGGACTTGTTTTGTGCGATATTTCTGCACAGCCTCGCTCATTTGACTGTTTTGGACAGGAGGTCGCGCTAGAATGCCAGTTCTCTTCGTTTTCCATGGTCCGGAAATCCCAGAAAAGGTGTTACCGCGCTTTTTTAGTGCTAAAGAATACCGCTCTTCAAGCACGACAGCAATTCTGGTTTTCCATGATCCAGATGAGCCTGGCGCATGACTGTCGCGCGATTGTCGTGCTTGTAGCGCAGTAAAACAGGACCATGGAAAACGGGTAATTGTAAATGTAAAGTACATACCGGTAATCGAGGGCATTCTCAAGGGTGTTTTGAATCAGAAACTTAGTTTATTTGTGAATATGTCATCAAACTATTTTTGCACTTCTTTTCCTACTGATTATCTGCTGGTCTTCAGAGAGCTGGGCTCCTAGGATCCTGGCTATTGTCATTCTGTGGTTTAATTTCATCACTATACTGTGCCAATACTTTGAAGTATCTTGTCCTGGTTCGCATAGCGGGACCACATTTAGGATATATGGGGCCTTTAAAACACTTTTCCATGAAGGATTGACGAGAATATTTTAGGCCAGATTTGATTTTGATTTCCTTTTGGGAAAATGGTGCAGCAACGCCTCCCTCAGAGTGATTAGCAGCAACCTGCCCCAGTAGCAATTAAGAAGGCATTCTTTACTCAAGAGAATGAGCAAAACCATGTGGCAGTTTCCACAAAAAATGCTAACAAGTGTTTTGTATTGTGTTTCGCAGTTGATTGCAACTTGAGAGGGCCTGCTGAAAAGGAAGGGCCGCTACAAAGGTAGGCCTGCTAAACTGTGAAATGGTGTCAGACCTATGCTACCTATACAGATCTGTTTTTGCCAGCTCTCTGACTTGTCCATTTGACAGTCTCTAGGAGGCAGATTACCGGTAAATGGCAATTTTAATCGATAATATTTTTGTAATCATCATCATCATCATCATTTATTCTGAAAAATCTGATAAGCTTACAAAGCTTTTTTCTACGGAGCAGATAGTATCTTGTAAATTCTACTGTAAGATATGTAATTGTAGATGTGTAGATCGAAGACAGAGGCAAGTGGATATAGTTGAGTATATATAATTGTGGCAGATACGACGGGTAGCCAGCCCGTCCGAAGGCTCGAGAGTACAGATTGCAAGAGAGTTAACACTACGAAATACAAGACATTTATAGCGCCTGATGGAGGGCGCTGATTGGCGGTCTGTGTTGTGACGTAAATGCTTGATGAAACCGCCACACTACCCTTGTAATTAATATTATATTTTGAAAGAGGCTGATTGAGGAAATAGACATGATCTGTTGTCTAAGTCCTCACAAAGTCTAATTATTGCCTTAATAGTTTCATTTGTATCCTATACCAAAACACACACTCTACATTATAAGAGATCGAAGAGTATGTCACTTGCAAGCTACTCTATGTGTAATCTGCAGAGTAGTAGCTAGCCTGAGCTACTATGCGTCTTCAGCCTGTGTCACATGCTGCGCATTGCTCACAACACCCCAGCTCAGAAACTGCTCCAAAGATGCTGAAATTGATCTCTTCTAATAATTTGAACTCCAGGGTTTGCCAAGGCCAGCACAGAATACTGGAGGTACCAATTTCGCCGCAGTGACAATTTCATCACGCTTGCAGGAAAGATAGCTTAGTTTCAATGCATACCTTTCAAAAATGGCTGCTTTTTATTTCTGCGCCAATTGGCATTATTCAACATGGACCTGGACTGAGCATTAGCACTGTGCATAGTGGTTCAGTAGTAGTTCACAACCAAGGCCTCATTGTTTCCCAGAGGTAGTTGAATCCATGTTGGCTATTGAGCAGCAGAAACCCAGTTGCAAACAAACAGTCAGTGCAAAGGTAGAAACAAGCACACAAACAGACATACAGTGAAACCTCGTTAATATCACTATGATTTTCCAATCAAAAATTGTGATAATAAGTGGGTCCTGATATTAAGCAGGCCGTGATATTAAGCGGGTTAAAATAGTTGATGTTGACAGAGCTTGGTTCTCAAAGTAAAGTGATATTAAGCGGGTTGTGAGATTAACCAAGGTGATATTAGCGAGGTTACACTGTATTTCTAAATTCTTGATATAGATTCATTGATAATCAATTGAATGCTTTATAGATTTTTACTTACCCTTCCTCTGAGGTTTTATACTTGTTTGGCCTACTATGCAAGAAAGTATTTGTGGTATTACTTTACCGCATGATTTTGCAGCTGAACTGAATGCATGATCTGGTTACTTGCCTCGTTACAGCAACTCATCAGCCTTGCTTTTATCCCCAGTTGGTCATGTGTTAGCAAAGCGGTCAAACGAAATGTTTGCCTGTTTTTGCTTGGCTTTTGTCTTTGCAGCAATGCTGCATCTACAGAGTCAGATGCTACTGAATTTTCCCCTTCAAATTTGTGCGAAACCATTCAAAGCTAATTAACGTCTGTGGCAATGAGGCGACGAGCATAGCGACATGGTTGTTACGCTTTATTGAAATACAGTAATTATTTTGACAATGCTAATGATCACGAATTAAGATGATGTTGCCTCTTTTCACAGCGATGTGGCTTCTTTTTCACACAGGCGATAGTCATGCCGCTGTTTGGTTCGTCGAAAAAAAGCCCCGCAGAATTGGCCAGAAACTTGAATGAGTCCCTCGCTATCTTAAACAATGATACAGCCGGAAAGAAAACCGAAAAGGTGAGCATTTTCTGGCGTTTGAGTGAGGTATGCACAATCAATATGGACGGCTGAGAATTGAGATGATCTTATATGACGCTAGGCAATGGCATTGATTCACTGTGATGTTCGTGGTATTAACTATTGTGCAGTTTTATAATTCCCTAGCACAGCCAAACTCAGCTGTTAGTAGATTTCGTACACATTGGCTGAATTCTAATTCTGCATACAGTGAAACCTGTCAATAATGGTCACCTAAATTGGGAAATAAGGATAATGACCATTGTAGACAGGTGGCCTTTTTGTCCTGGCTGATTTCCTATTTTCCTTCGAAAGTTTCATTTTGGGGTTATGGAGAGTGGCCTTTATACACAGGTGGAGGCTCCGTAAGGGTGGCCAGTAACAGCCTACATGTTTAACTGCACTGCTTTTGCTAACAAATGTCCTCAGTCCTTCATTCCCCACACTTTAAAGGGAGAGTATTGACCAGCAAGCATTGCGAGCGTTAATTTTGAGAAGGAGGCTGTGATTGCAAAATTTGACGTCACAAATCGCCCGTCCAAGTGTCTGCGACCCTGCATTCTGAGCTGCGGTAAACCTACTGATGGCTCGTGTCTCAGACCGCTAGCGAAGGATTCCGATTGTCTCACTGTTCATTATAACGCTTAATACAACTAACAAATAATAACCATAGGTAAATTCATTACAAAATTGTGGTAGCAGGCAGGGATAGAATATAAAATG
>OFHS01000653.1:1208-37651 GCA_900245855.1 Calvadosia cruxmelitensis
CCGGAAAGCGCACTGACGGTCATTCCAGCGCAGAGGGATAACAGTTTGAAACAATTTGCCCACTGAACTGATGCCAATTTAAGACTCAAACAAGGCAACACTTGATTGATGCGAAGAGTTAATTATTCACACTATACAACTATAGAACTGTAAAGAGATCCTGTAAATGGAGTATCACTTGTACCATATATAAACCTAAACGTTTCATTTTTTATTATTTTATATAATATAATGTTATAGGTGCAGTAAGTAATTGTGGTATAATGTACAGCTAATTAATCGTAGCTAAAATATTTGTTATTGCTTCATGTGAAAAAGCTTATAAATGTTTTCATCATTTTCAATTAAACTCCATCTCAAACATCTCACATAGACCTATTGTCTTGCACTTCTGGAATTCTATAGCAGGGTAACACTACAAACAAAACCAACCATGCACTTGCAGGCATTTAACATTCATCTCAATAATTGTTGCTTATAGTTTTTGCAACTATTTGGTATCTTGAGTGGTCTGACTGACATTGTTACATCGAGATCTCTGGAATATGAAGTGTAATCACAACTTGCTGAACTGGTTGTATAATATCGCTGTCTTACTGTAATGTCATCTGACTGTCGCGTAACACAAAATTGAGACAAAATTAAAATGACCCTAGGTAACTGGGAGAGTGCTACTTCGTGCTCTCACATTGGCGTAGCATCCTAACCGTGGAGTACATGCTTACTGTGTGGATCTTGTAGCCTTGGGGTATGGGTTAAATGGCCCCCATGATGTCATTGCTTCATTTGTGAGTAGTTTCCCTTAGGACAACTTCATTATAAATACAATACTGTGTAGTGGACTTTACCTGGTATGAGGCAAAATAGAAAGAGAGAGGGAGAAAAAGCGGGCGAAGCCCGCCGTATAGGTGTGTTATCATTCGTCCATCTTATTCACCCTTCCCATAATACTAAACGCGCTATGTCGTCTGTCTGTCTGTGTGTCTGTCTGTCCGTCTGTGTGTCTGTCCGTGTGTCTGTGGGCTGTAAGTGCTCTCGAAACACGTCCTCCGTTGAGCTATACTCCGCCGAGACTGTTACTTTTCCACACTTCCCTTTTACAAAAGTCGTAACAGGAAAGCCGTCTTCTCTGAATGGGACCAATCGCATGCTCTCCTTCTCGACAACGGCGTAACTTTTCACATTCGACGTTTTCACCGCAGCTTCAAAGATGTGACCCTGGCTTCGGGCACGTCAGGTTTCAGCTCAGACGTTTTGGCACTTCATCGTTTTGACGCAAGTAAATCAGTGCAAAAAGCTGTGCGAAACACAACGAAAAGAGACCGCGGACTTGTAAACTGATGACGTCTTTTGCGGAAACCAATTTGTGCATACCAAAACACGAAGCATGACTGAATTACACTGTGTTTCTTTTTCATCCGCAAGTCAAACAGCGAGCCTCCTAACCGTGGAGTACATGCCTTACTTACCTGCTACGAGGCAAAATAGAGAAAGAGAGAAAAGGCGGGCGAAGCCCGCCGTATAGGTGCGTTATCATTCGTCCATCTTATTCACCCTCAACCTGATAAACTGAGATGCATTATGCTGAGTCCTGCCATTGGCCCTGGCGGCGTAGCCGCTAGTTAAAGCTAAATAACATCTCTGCACAGTTAAAGGCCAGCTCAAGGGCGTAGTACGAATGCTAGCAACAGGGCCAGTCTGGGTTGAGTCATGCTCAGACCCCTGCCCAACGGAGCTCACCACGTAATATTGGCGTTAATTGTCCTCGTTTAATGTGATATGGCCCTCGTGATCTCGTGAGCCTTGCCCTATTCAAGCGCTACAGTGGATTTCTCCCTCATTTCATCTGGATATTGCGAACAAGGAGCATTTGGCTACAACGTGGCATAACATGTTGAAGCAGATCAGTGAGGCATGGGGCAATAGAATCGCATAGATTGTGTTATGTTGTTTAACGTAAACTTGATATGTTTATTTCTTTGTGCTTGCGTACTTTCTTAGAATTCCCTTCATCATTTGCCACTCAATCAGCGGGTTTTGGGATTCACGATGAAGAAGTGGTTCATCGAAGCATTAGAAGCTTCCAGGTAATGACCATGCTTGGTTGATGGGAGGTGTTGGCATGTGTTGCGCTCTGCTAGATAATTGATTGGTAAACTTATGATGGCTGATTTGTTGATTGGTTGATTAATTGATTGATTGATTGATTGATTGATTGATTGATTGATTGATTGATTGATTGATTGATTGATTGATTGATTGATTGATTGATTGATTTGTTATATGATGATTTTGGTTGGTTGGTTGTCTAATTTACTGATTGAGTGATTTCATTGATTGGTTAGTTACGTTATAGACTTACTAATGGATTAATTAGTTGATTGGTTGGTTTCTGTAGTTGGTTGATGTTTTTGCCTTGATTGCCCGGTTGATTATTTGATTGACTCTCATTCTTTGTTTTGTATCTGATCTTATATCACAGAGAATGGCAGTCAGCGCATTGGTATCAGTTGATGATTGCATTGGTCACAAAGGCTTCCCTGTTTTGCTGAATATCATAGCATCGCTAACAGATTGTCTGCCACGAGAAAGTGAACAGGTGCAATATTCATCTCACCTAAGTATTTAAACCCATCCCCATAGATAAGTGACATATATTCAAAGAATGGGCTAGCGTGACTGCTCGCTCCCAACAATTTACAGATTGTTCCAGGGATTCTGACATATCGCAGGTCCAATTACACAAATGTACATCAATACATTATTTTGAAGTGGTGCTTGGTTTGGTGAGAGCTGCTTACTTGCAAATGGCTGCAGAGATGGGAGCTACTTATTGCCAATGGCCGTAGCTGCGATGGAAACTTGTCACCCCTTCCCAAATTGCGAGCGATCAATTCATTTATTCATTTATTCATTTATTTATTCATTTATTCATTTATTGCTTTTCAGTGATTGGTTGTCTTGTCAAACCATCGTTTTAATAAAATTAATAAAGATTGGCTTTCAATGTGGTTTTGCGATTGACATGGATAAAATACGAAGTTAGAAGGGAAATTTCCCATACTAGCTTTGTTAGCGATTCCGATCTGGGGTCCGACCTCCGCCCTTTTCCCTGGTAGTAAATATTCTCAAAAGTCGATGTTCAGAGCACGATATCTCTTGTTCTCAATGTCTCAGTTGGAAAATTCTTTATGCCAATCGTATTTTCTCATTGAACTCTATTCACATGTGAAGTATTGAATTCGGTGGCAGTAGCACCTTGTTAATTTCCTGCGAGGGATTGTGCTTACCTACAATTCGCTTTATTTCAGTACTCTCAAGTTTGTCAATGGATGCTTCGCCTAGGCAAAGAACAAGCAACGGGTAAGATGGCTGGCAATCGAAACAGTCAATGTCATCTTGTGGGATGACTGCCATCTGATAGGACTTTTTCATTAACGAGGGTTCACAATATATTTTATGCCATGTTGGTCTTATACCATCTCAATGCAGCTGTATGTGATTAATTTAACCCGTTACTTTGTTGCACCTTGGATGGTTTGTAATGAGAGTAAGACCAATACGTAAAGCCAGTCAGCTATCTATTGACTGTATTGCATGCAGCAAATTGAATCATTTAAAGCTTCCTTCAACAAAAGTCTTTTATCAATCTTATTCTTGATTTTGTTGTTGCGTAATTTGCCTATCCATCATGGCCCTACTTAAACATTATGTTTATAGCTCCCGATTCATACAAAGGTATGGAGCACACTGCTTTTGGAAAGAAATATTTTTATTTTGTTTTCTTTTAGATGACACCGTCATTGTCAAGACAATCTTGTCAATGCTTCTCAGGCTGTATCACGTGACTGAAACCAGCACCAGTCTGGTAAGCCAAACCACTTGCAATGTGATTGAATCGAATACTATTTACTGTTTTCTTGTCATATCCTACTGCTGGGGCAGCTAAAATATGGGATGTTAATTGAGCTAAGGCACTAAAGGCATGTTCACACACCGGACCAAAATGTTGATCAAAAATGTGTCGTCGCAGTATGTTTGACATCCAGTTGAAATTTTGAGCCGGTGTATATGGACTGCCTGGGAATAGAAGGAGTGATCCCGGTGACGTACAGCATGGTTGTAGAAATACCTCTCTTTGCTGCATTTAATCCCGAAATTTTGACAGAAATTCTTTAGTTCAATGTGTTATTGTAATTGACACATGGAATGTGAAAGAAAATTGGATTTAAAACATCACTTGGCACCTGCTCTTTGCTTTTAAACGACGCCGTAAATGCTTCTAAAGCAACTCGTCTTGATTGAACTGTATCGTGGAAAGCTCGACTTTTCCCGCTCAGCAACACAACATCCCAGAATAGACAGCATACCAATGATATCACTTAATTGAAAATACTTTAAACAGCACCTTCTATTGGCTACATGTGATGTAAGACACGCATTAAGTTGTCGTTCTCCCAAAATTTTGTGGCTTTTTAACTAAGGACAATGGGAGACACCGTTTCGTTGACAATGTTTGGTTTTATGCAACCGGCACCTTTCTTGGAGTTTCAAAAGAGCAAGGCCAATTAGCAGAACCTGAATGGCAAATTGCACCCAACCAGTGAGGATATTAGCAACAGTGATATTATCCAATTTGAATTTAACAGGTTTAACTGTATAACAATATTAGCGCTGAGAAAGCTTTAATTATCTTAACGGATTACAGAATAAATGATGATGATGCTTGTCTTCAGTAAACTTTTGCAAGTTTTCCTGTTTTGATGAGGAATTAATTTCTTTTTCAGATTCGAGAAATGTCTCAGGACATTCATAGTCGACTCGGTGATATTGATGAGGTAATATAATATGGTACTGGTGTGACCATAAGCCAACAGAAATTATAATTCCATTGCTCATTTTCAGAGCTATATCGCAAACAAAATGACCTTGAATGAAGCATGATGTCGACATTTAAGCGCTATAAGCAGGAGTTTTTCTGAGCATTCCCTAAACATGTCCATGTATTTTGCAAAAATACCGCCGCTGCATAAAGCCATATGTTTTCTCTGGTTTTGTTCAATTCACGCATTATTTATAGCATCGTCTGTTGCTAAGACGAAATCTCAGAAGCTCTTGACATCAGTTTTTATCTGTTGACTGTTGAGATCAAAACACTGGAAACAATGAAGTGATCAAATAAATCGCTTTATCAGGTGCATCTGACCGTGATTCGTGATGTAGTTTAAGTAGCAAGTGCATGAAGTGGATGAAAGAAGGCCTCTTATATGGATGATCGTCTATATTATTTGTATCAGCTTGGACCTTAAATCTTGTGCATTTTATTGGAGTTTTTCAATGAAGTGTTATGATGAATTTATGATGGCCAAATCGATACAACACATTGTAGTCACCAGTAATCATCCATCTATATTATTTTTATCGTTTTGAATCTTTCTTACTTTGATCTATTATCATTTTCTTTTTGCTTGTTTAGGATGTTGAAGTTGAGTCGTCCAATCGATTTGCTTCCATAACTGAAAGAACTGTTGCTCCTACAGTTTTTGTAAGTCCTCTCTATTATGGCTTTATTGATTTCAAACAGAGCTTTGTGACAATTACTGTGGTACCGTGACTGATACAATATCGTGAGATTTGTTGCAATTTATGTAGCACCATAGCATACAATATCATGTCAGCGTGTCAACTTCTCTGTGTATTAAGTCACATGTTGGTCAACAGGAATGTCAAGAAAGCAGCGCTGCTTGTTATCCAATTGCTGACATTTACGCTGTCCACTTTGAGTCAAATTTTGTCCGCATAATTCATTCATGGTTCGTCATGAAGTTTTTATACATCTATACGTGTATGCATTGACGTGCATATACAGTTGTCACCTGTACCTGTCATTCTGTCACCAGCCATTACCCCCCATTAGATGCCCATTTGCCCATGGTCTTTAACAACAACTAGACAATCTCACTGCAATACGTAATCCTGACTGACTATGTAAGTGAACAGCTCGTAACCACAAGTCCCGAAAACCGCCTTAAGGTTTTCGCTCAAGACTGGTTGTTGATCATGCATTCCTCTCAGTACCATAGTAACGATTATGGTAGCTTCATTTAACTTTCATTTCTCCCACTCCTCTACAGACGTTGCTCATGTTGCATTGCGAACGAGTGATTGAAGAAGCTGAATGGATGATTGCCGCACTCAAGGCAATGTTGGCCACGCCCGAGCCAAGTAAGTTGGTTGTGGAGAATAAAGCAAATCAACTCACAATAATGACGACCTTTCTGATTGATTAATTGACTGATGATCGTGCGATGCATTCATCTTTGTGTTTCATTTTATTCTCTTTAAGGCAACAGCAAAATCGATGAAGCAGGTGAACGACCTGGCGAGCCAATAGAGGCCAGTCTCTGTCATCGCATCAAAGGCCTCATTATGGTATTCCATGAGGCAACACAGTCAGCCTTCCCAGAGCGTGGCTGCTTTGATGCCATTACAAAGGTGGGTTAACAATTGTCTTGCTTTTGTTAATGGTCAAGGAATGTTGATGAACATAAAAATTGATCGTCTTTATCTCAATCTCTAGATGAGCTTGTTAAATTTAATACAGTCGAACCTGTTTTTGCTCCTACTAATTGTACTGGTAATTGTAATTCGAGTATTTATCAGTGCACTAACGAGCAATGCTTCTCAACAGCACTTTACACGAATTCTAGCATACATTATTACATACTTTAAATGCTGTTAAACTAGGTTGCTATTATATTAAGCGTGCTACCAAATCAATATCAAGTTTAGCTAAAAACAACCTTGCCAACAATTTCTAAAGCAAGTATAGAGATAGTGTTAAATTCAGAAGTGTAGTTAAAAATATACTTTGCTGAATGATTAAAACTACTACTACTACAGTGTAAGTCGGTTAATATCACACCCTCGGGAAAATTGTAAAACGTGATATTATCCGAGTCGTGACAATAACCGAGTCTCATACTCAGACCTCTAATTTTGCAGAAACGGCTCAAACAGTAACATAAGCGGGCCGTAGAACAGCAAACTCTGTATCACCATCAAACAGAGCTATTATGTAACGATTTAAGCGACACAAGACTCATTTTCTTGAATTTGTCACGCTTAATGAGGCGAACACAATGAAAAACACTTCATAAACTTTCACGACAATTGCGGCTCCTACAAATTGAAGCAAGGCTACAAATCATGGAAAACGTGACAATAAGCGAATGTAAACATAAAAGTCCTTTGGAAATCCGTGATAATAACCGAGATGTGACAATATCCGAGGTGATATTAACCGAGTTATACTGTACTATACTTGAATCGTGCAACCACTTGTCCAACACAAGCAGTGTCACTTGAGGTACACTTATACTGTTACAAAATGTGTTATATATGAGCAGATTTGCTTTGGACAACTTTGCAAATGCAATCCAATGATTTTCCTCTGAGTACTTCAATTTGCCTTGCGCTTTAAAATACTGCTACAGTCAAACCTGTAATAGCGGCCACCTCTATAGAGCAGCCACCTGTTTATAAAGGCCACTCTTCATAACCCCAAAATGACACTTCCTATAGAAATCAACCTGGACAGAAAGGCCACCTGTCTATAAAGGTCATTTTCCTCAGGTCCCAAAGGTGACCGTTATAGACAGGTTTCACTGTATGCGTGATATTATATGTGATCTAATTCTGGAAACTAAAGGCATAACTTAGTGGGGCTACATTACATAAATCCTTTATTCTAGAAGCTTTTGATTTGATTGGATTTGTCTTTTGCGATCATTTTGAAAATTTACCTGCAAGTCTCACAATGATATGTTGTTTGTATTGGTAGGCCTTGACCAAGCTATACCAGCTGTTGAGCTCGTTCGTCAAATACGTAAGTGTCTCCAAAAACCCAACGCCGTTTGAATACAATGTCAGCATCCATTTACTGACTGTTTTTGTATGCCACTAATTTGTCCGCAGTATATTGCCTTGTATAACCGGAGAGCTGGTCATCTCCCTGCAAAATTCGAAAAGCTGGTGAGTCGGTAGAAGAATCATTTGTACAGTCTGTGAGTGTTATTACTCCTTGTGATCAATGATTGATATATGGTATATACCAATGGATAAACTGAGTGCCATGATTGATGTATGAGTTGATAGGTGAACTCAGTGCTCATTGCAGGTTTCCATATACTCAAACCTGTGACAGAGATCACCTTCGTCGAGCAGCAGCCTGTCTCCAATGGCCAGTTTTGTGTGGACACCAAGGCGGCTTTTATAAAACGATTTAAATGTAGCTGATTGCCTTTGTTATTGAGAAATGTAGCAGTGTCATTGCTTCTTGAGTTTGTTAACTATGATTTGTTTGATGCCAGTGCTGGACCAGTGCTCTGTCATATTTCTAAAAGAACCGCTCCAGGAATAGGGAACTTTGTCTCCGGGACATCTCCATGTACGACAAGGGCAAGGACTGTAATTGCAAACTTGTTAAATTGTACCAAAGGATTATTAACACACATGTGGTAATAAAATAAATATAATGTTTATAGAAAGATAAATTAAAATACAAATGCAAATGCAACTACAAAACATGACATTTCTCTTTGTTCTGTTAATATCTGTTTTCACCATTATCAGCTAAATTTGAGCAGTCACCAGCAAACTGTTACCCTATTAGCAGATTTGACTGTAATGGATTTCTGATGCAATTACTATGGTTTTTTAATGACATCCGATTGTCTGCATTATCGCCTAAAGTGGAATCTGATTCACCGGACTTCTATGTACTTCTCTATAGATTAATAGCTACAGTCAAACCCGTATTAGCAGCCACCTCTATAGAGCAGTTACCTGTGTATAAAGGCCACTCTCTATAACCTTAGAATGGTGCTTTCTATAGAAATCGATCTGGACAGAAAGGTTACCTGTCTATAAAGGTCATTTTTCTCTGGTCCCAGAAATGACCGTTATAGACAGGTTTCACTGTAGGGACATACATTTGACAAGTGGCCATTATAGACAGGTGGTTCTTGTTGAAAGGTGGCCATTATAGACAGTGGCTGTTGTTGACAGGTGGCCATTATAGACAGTGGCTGTTGTTGACAGGTGGCCATTATATACAGGTTTCACTCTACTTGTGTTCTCTTGCAGGTCAGCTTGACTGGGACACACTTGGCGCAGCAGGTGTACGCTATGATCTCATACATGCAAGCATCACAGAACTCAAACGATAATGCTCAGCAGGAACCACCCAAAGGGAAAAAGAAGAACAAATCAAATGCAGGCAAAGTAAGTTGGAATCGGAAGACTAGAGTAAAAGGCTAATTGATTGATCGGTCGGGTTTCTGATGGTGGACCTAATTACTCCGTTTGGTGATTTTCTACGAGCCTTGTTTTTTTTGTTTATATTTTTGTGTCAAGAAGGCACTGCACTACTGTTCTGCTCCCATTTACCAGGTTTTCTCTTTTGTACGTGCCCAGAATGAATGCATTTTTACAAATGAGAAGCAACAAACACATTTATGAGTAGGGATGCTGTCGGACCAGGATTATTATAAACCTACACAAATTTGTGATTCAAATTTTGGCAGAAGAGAAAATATTTGGAAATATTTCGCTAGTATAAATTTTCGGTTTCGTTCAAGACTGAGCTTTCAATCAAAGTGTGTTGCGATAATTAAACAACCTTGCTGTTCATACCTTGCAAGATTCTGCTTCCTTCTCTTTCTATTGTTTTGTGGAAATTTTGCTGAAAGGCAAACAGATAATAGCACTATTGTCTTTTTATGCTACTATATGTCTCAAGACAATTTACTACTGATAAGATTCGATCACGATCTGTCAAATATTCGAACATCCAAATTCAATCAAACAGCATCTCTAGTTTTGAGAAGTCTCTTTATTGTTTTGTAGTCATAAGCAATTAAGCGTGATGATAGTGAGATGTCACCGGTCGTTATCCTTGGTGATTTTATTCCTCCAGCATACCAATGAGGTGTTCCAGTTGCAGGAAAGGGCTTTGATCTCACTAGATAAATATTTAGCGATCAAGCTTGTCCTTCTTAGGTTCAGCTGTTGTTACAGTATGCAACGCAGTGAACAACGTTAACACTTTTTTAACCCAGTCCTTCAATTTCCACCTTGCAACTGTTATTGTGTATTTCTTAGACCCAGCTGCCCGAGACAGCTTTTTCAAAATAGCTGCTTGAGAATTAACGATGTGCCTACGAGCAAAATTGATTAAAACTGATATTTCAGTTCGAAAGCTAGCTGACTACTTTTGCGAGGAAAGTGGAACGCTTTGCTACATTTCTGCACGCAAAATATGCTCTGGCAAGTAGAATGTTCTGCAAATATGCAGTTCAGAATGCTGTTGCTGCAGAAAAAGTGATTCCACCTAGTAGCAGCTGGCTTTTAGGTAGAGTATACACTGTAACTGATGATGATAATGTTTCTCTGTTTACATCCTTCTTTGATTTCTCTTTATTGTGTGTTTTTATTTTGCTCATAGAGTCGTGCTATTAAAGAATCACGTCTTATTCCTGGTCTAATCTTCACTTTGGAGCAATACGAAAGGTTTTTGATTGTGCTGGCAAAAAAGTCAAAGGTTAGTAATTGATCATTTGATGACATATGCATTTTATCAAGTCATGTGCAATTGTAAAGTTGATGTTTACTCTGATCGGGCTTCCGGTTGAAAGGTTAAGGGGTAAAGGTGTTGGTAGTTAATGAGGGGAGCCAAATACGACAACGATTTGTCTCCTTGGGGTCCTCACAATTAAAGCCACAGAAGATTATACGTGTTGGCTGGGCAGAGAGTCAAACCTGACCCGCAATCATACACTCTGGCCGCTAGACAATACCACCAACACAATTACGTCTGATGATCCAATGAGTATGCGGTCGTTGAAATGTATGTCGACTAAATAACATCCTGTAAGAGGTGGAATTTGCTTTGTGTGTTCGCAAATACTGATAGTCTAACCAGTAAAGTGTTTGATTCTCGAGCAAGAGGAGGTGGTTCAAATCCCATCTTGGTCCAGAATATCATTTGAGCTTTTTGACGTCCTCTTGGTATTAAAATATGCCAATATTTGTTTGCTTTGGGCTATCACTTCTTTAAAATTCAAATTTAATGCTTACTAATACTGTGTTCTAGCGCATATAAATCGTAATGCAATTTAGCAGCATGAAAATGAGAATGCACAGAAATAAGAGGCTAACGAAACACTAGATGTAAACGTTGAAGCCTATTTTATACCTTAGTTTACTACCCTGTTTAGGCGACAGCATTTTAATGGCAAGTAAATACGATGATTTACAGAATCGTTCGCTCGAGTCTCTTTCTCTTCGTTTTATCATTTGCACATGTGATCTGGATAGTGATCCCAAAATTGTTTACACGACGCAATTTTTACAGGATTGTTATCTAGATATCAAAGAAAGTATAGTAAACCATTGCAAAGTAAACAGGTATCAGGAGTAACTGACTAAACCCTTCATAACTTTATTTTGATGCGTTATTAACAGATCAATCTTATGGGTGACTTCAAGAGGAGTACGGCGCGTGACTTCAGAATTAATGGTGCATCATTGGATGCTGCGCTTTGTCAAGGATCTGACGACGAGGACATGACGGACAATGAGGTAATGTCTGAACAGAAATGCGTCTTTAGTAGTCACCTCTCCTAAGTGACCACCTATCGGAAATAACATTAATGTTAAATGGTCCATTCAATATATGGCACTTCAGTGTAAATAGAAAACTTTGTTTGGAGCAATATAAGGATTCTAGTTAGGCAGTAGACGTTTTTTACTTTTTCTCACCTCAGAATGAAGAAAATGAGCCACCACTGAAGAAAACAACCATTTCAAATAACAGCCAGTGCTTGGCACTGGTTTGACGTGGGACAATAAGAATTCTTACTGGAACTTATTGAAAGAACGACCCAATGAACGAGCAGAACGAGCACCTCGCAGGTGCTGTGTTGCCTTTAAATGCATTGTATAGAGAAGCCGATGGAAACAACTCAAACTCATGAACCCGCGGTAATTGAGATGCTAATGGACGTGGCTGCTGCCGTGGTAACCTTGACCTGTCACCCAGTTGGTAATGAGTATTTTTAATGACGTCAGATTATAGACATCGCAGACGTATCTCTTCAAATATTTCTACTGCCATGAATCGCATGCTTACATTACTGTATCAGCTTATATGAAATAGAATCACAAAACACTGAACGTGGAATCCTCATCTACAATAGAGCTGTACTGCTTGATTGCAATTCACTGCTGGCGTATCTAAACACAAACCAGACGATGTGATGTAAATGGTAAATAGCTTGATTGATTTTGGAAACATACCAATATTTTGCCATATTTTGTATAATTATTATAAAATGAAGATCATTTTCATCAAAAAAAAATGAATGAATGAATGTCAATTTATTTAACGAGGGTAGCCCAATAAGCCAATGGCTTGTCTCCCTTGGGGCCCTCGACAATTAAAACCACAGATGACAACAAATATGTGTGTTGGCTGGCCCGGGAGTCGAACCCGGTACGCCTGACTGGCAGCCACACGTACTAGCCTCTAGATCACACCGACATTTATTCTGAAAAATCCGATAAGCTTACAAAGCTTTTTTCCACGGAGGAGGTAATAACTAAAACTACCTCAACTTTTGTAAGCATCTGAACAATTTAACGATCCACTAAGCTCAGTTCCTTGACACATCCAGACACAAGGAGTCTCAGATACAAGTTATTGAAAAATGTTGACTGAAAAGAGCATACAAATGAATTCACTTAAAACACACCTAAATATAATTATACTGTATGTAAAGTTGTGTTGTTGTAATTTGTTTTGTCAACGTGTCATCAAGCTTATTCGTCACATATTACTTGTCATTACATAACCTCGCAGCGTAGTGTCATAATGTCAGTTGAGCCCTGTCACGTGTTCTCTAGTTTGGTCCATGTTTGCCATTCAAAATTTTACTTGTCACTTGTTCATTCGTTGTTTTGGACTAGTTCCGTGGCTGCCTTCTCATCATGTCGTCTTTTCATTTGCTTTTTGCCATGATGTAGGCTTTTGTCTTTGAATTATATCCTTGCTTATTTACACTTGCCTAGTTTGCTATAATTATGTCCTTGGCAGTAAGTTCTGTTTTTCTTTCTGCCCGGCTCGGGTATGGTCGTTTGCCACATGTTTCGTAGACAAAAATTCTGTGGAAAATCCATACCAGCCTCCTCAATGATTTGTTAGTTTGGTTTCTATCCATCTGAGAAACCTTTCACACTGTTTTACTGCCTGTGCATAGTGAATGTCAGACTTTTCTGTTCTGATAATCGCAGTCACATAATGAAAGTATAGGACAAAATGGATCCATTCTATTGTACTCGTGATTCCTCGAGTTTCTCGTTTATACAATGGATGAAGTTCAGTCCTAATTTATTTCAAGATCCCAAATAAACTTCAGCTGTTCAAAATAAGGACTGAAGCATTTTAACATTTGGATAAATAAGAAGCTCTGTATGAGAACCTGTCTGTAAACGCAACCAATTTTATACAAAGTCAAGCTGTAACTTGACATACCTATTGACAATATTTACTACCATTTCAGAGCTGAGTGGAGACTTGAATGTTTTTACCGTCTTGTGTCTGTGGAGGCTTTCCAAGGAGAACTTTGTATTTCTTAGCTGAATGCTTCTTTCTTTTGAGTATTCTCACAAATGCTCGAAAATGTTTTGACCTCATACCAATCTTTGCTACCAAAAACGACAGGAACCCCCCTGACAGGCATATCAGAAGAATGTATAGTCTATATACAGGACGGGGGTACGAGACTAGCATGAAAAGGTCTTGCATGTGAGGCCAGGGGATGAGAATAAAAGCAGAGACCAACATTAAAGAGAGAATAAGGATTACTGTAAGGCTTTTGTTTCGGTAAAGAGGTTGGATGTATGGAATGCCTTCGTAAAATATGGCTGGCAGAAGAACTGTTTGAAAGTTCAAAATGTTGAACACTGTCGTGGACTCATAGTTTTTAAACTGGAAATTCTGATCCTGGTTCTTGAAAGCTGAAGGTGGTTTGTACCAGGAGGAAGCACGGACCAAGAAGAACCCGAATAGAAACGTAGCAGCTTGAATCAAAATCACAACAAGTACCGTCAGAATAAGAACGAGGCGAAAGAGACGCATAGGAGGCTTCTTTGGGTGCAAAAGAGGACTGGCACGAGATGATAAGATGGCGACTGTGAAAGGGACAACTTGAAAGAAATAATTGTACACAGCTGCAAAGTCACTGAGACTTGAATCAATGCTGAAAAGGATGAGTAAACTAGTTGAAAAATCGAAGGCAGCAACGATTATGAAGAGGAAAAGAGATGTGGCTGTGACGAGACAAGCACGTCCTTGTTTGATGAGAACATTGCAACAGGAGATGTCATTTGTCTTGCATGTAAAAGGCGAGGCTACCGACGCCTCAGCTTCAGAAAGAGATATGCCAACGTCAGCTGCTTTGAGTGCTCCGCAATCATTTGCCCCATCACCGCACATCCCCACGCAGTAATCAAGATCATGAAGACTTTGAACCAGCCGGGATTTCTGGGTTGGAGACATGCGGGCAAAGACAGCACCACGAAGTAAGAGTCGCTCGAACGTCGCAGGGTATTTATGCTCTAGAGTGTCAAAGACGTCCCCAGTGACAACATATTGGCCTTCTGAATGCACTTTGTTACCACCGACGGCTCGCTCTTCAATACTGCTATCCACAGCGTGTAATTGAATCACTGGTAAGTCAGGATTGATGATACCACATTCCCTTCCGACAGAGACCGCAGTCAACACATGATCACCAGTCACCATGATAACCCTAATGTTAGCCTGCTTCAGTTCTGCTATGGCTGGTTTGGTGGCCTCTCTCAATGAATCTCGGAACAGGACAAGCCCAATCATTTCAAGGTTCCTTTCTGCCTCATTTCGCGTCAGCTTCTCACATGTGCTTCCTTCCAGCTTCTTTATTGCAATTGCCAGCACACGACAACCAACCCCTGTGTGCTCATCCAGAGCATCGTCAAAGTTGCTTGGAATCGAGTTTGAATCACAGTTAGATGCAATTTTCTCCGGTGCCCCTTTGGAGAATACAAAAACAGAGTTCGATTCTGTTTCCTTCACAATACAAGACATGCAGCCAAGGCTTGACTCAAAAGGAAACGTCCGTAAGATTTCATAACCATTTCTACTGACATCATCTGAACTTTGCTGACGTGGATAAAATATCCTTGATGGTGACGGGCCTTGAGACATTGCTTGTAAAGACCAATCAACGAATTTCCACATGGCCACTTCCAGTTCGTCACCTTGTAGAGTCTCGTCAGTTAAAACTAACGAATGGCAACAAGCGAGTGCCGCCAACAAATGCGGCTGTTGTAAACTATGACTCTCTCTCACGGCATCACCCATCTTGTTCTCTTTCAAAGGTACCACTCCGTCGACGACAAACTTAGAATCAGTCAAAGTACCTGTTTTATCGAAACAGAAGACACTGATTCTACCGCAGAGGCTGATCGTAGGTAAGTCAATGCAGAATATTTGTTGCTTTCGCAGACGCCACGCACTGAAAATGATCCCCACGGCAATGATGACGGGAAGGTCAGGTGGGATAATCACACTGGTGATGTTCAGTGCCCGGATGATGATGTGGTCTACTGACGTTCCCAGTCTGATGAAGAAATACAGCGTCAATGCAAAACCCAACATGGCGGGCGTAGATAAAACCAAAATGAATTTGAAGAAATCTCCATAATAATGATTTGTCGATTTGTCACTCAGCAATAAATCTTTCACCAGCTTGCCTTTGACTGTTGCATATCCGGTACGCAATACTACAGCTTGAGCCTTACCGCTTGCATAAACTCGACAGATATTTGAGCCACTGAACAAAGTATGCGGTTGCTCATTCACAATGACGTCATCTGGTGTGACACTGATCTTCATTACGGGAACACTCTCCCCAGTGAGCATGCTTTCATCTACGGCACAATTACCACTGACAATAACCGCATCACATGGAAATATTTCCTTATCATTAATTTGAATGAGGTCACCTGGTACTAGGTTTTCTGAGGAAACCACCTGCCATGAATTGTTACGTAATACGCAAACAGGTGACGTACCAGCGACCATTTTGCTCAATTTGTTTAGCCTCCGTTTTGTCAAAATTGTCAATATAAGAAGCGATATGAGCGAAGCTCCAGCAATGAAACCACTGAATGAATAGTAGCCTTCATAAGCCCAAAGGCAGATCGTAATGAGTTGGAATATGTATAACGGGTTGAATGCCAAGTCGAAGAAAATTCTCAAACATGACTTCTGGGGGACCACAATATTGTTTTCACCATAAAAAGCCTTTAGTGTGGTGACGTCATCTTTATCTAGACCTCGTGTTGTGTTCCTTTCACAAACAGCATTCACGGTTGGATAGGCGAGGCGGATAAAACTCTCACTTTTTCTATCGAAAACATACTTGGCAAACCGGTACGTGTAAAACTGGATACAATCTGCCCCTGTAAATCTATCGAGCGAGTAAATGCCATCAGACAAGTTGCTAGACTTGAATATTTCGCTGTAAATCAAGGCGACTGAGCTTCTCTTGTTTTGTTTATCCTGAATAAGCACTCGACTTGCGTCTTCCAAACGACAGCGCTTGTAGAAAAGCTTCAGTGTAACATGAGGAAACCAGTAAGCCAACAGCCATACGATTCCCAGAGTCAATAGACATGCGAAGTAAAAACAAACCTTCCTCCAACGAGTACTTTTGTAGCCAACAACGGTCGGTCTAAGCTCAACCGTCTCTTTCAAAACATCAACTCGCGCTTCCAATAATGGTAATTCCATCTTATTCGAATCTTCGTACATCTTAAATGTAGAGCTCCTCGTACATGCTAAACTCCAAGAGTGTTTCCTGCAAGACTTGCGGGGCTTAGATGATTCTCACAACTTTTTCATCAATGAAAGTTTTACTTTTACGCTCTCTGCCAACCACGTGGAACGCAAGGTGCGTGGTTTTGTTTGACTGACCAAAGGGGCGGGTGCTCTCAACAATAAATTGGGAGATGATACTGGACATGTTGGAAAACAGAAAGTCAGTGGTTGGGAAACGGATTTTAAAGGGTCGGGTACAAGAGCCCTACAATTTTAGGTTTAATTTTAAATGGATAATTATAAGTCTATTATTTCTCACTGGATTTCGGATCGATTGACGCGTCCCCCCGTGCACCCCGGACGCCACCATCGCCAAGGGTTTCAATGAATCCAGCGGAGGCAGCTGTTTCTTTTTACCCAAGGCCAACGCGGTCATAATCATCATAATTAATTAATTATAATCAATTAGTCATTTATCGTGAGACCTAATAAGCTATTTGCTTTTTTCATGTGGCACATGCATCAAAATGGTGTCTCTCAATAAGTCCAAATTCAAAATAAAGTCATGGGGAAAATGCTATCGAGATGGAGAAAGTACGAAGTTTACCATGCTAAACCTGCTTCAAAACGAACAATTTTTGGCAAGCAGCAAGTCCTGAAGTCCTAAAGTCCTAAATAATCCTATTCTAGTAGCCTACAGTACTTAGTAAATCGTGTCATTTTTTCTCATTTCTCAGAAGTTCTTACTTTCTTCCATTTGTTTTCCTGTCATGATTTTAGCATTGAACAAACATCTTTTCCTGACAGTCGTGTTCAAAGGAATAACCCGTTCCTGTTCTTTACAATACACAAATAAATATACTTTACTGTTCAATTGTACATACATGCATCTTCTAGTTAGTCAGTAATTTCAACTGATTGGGAGCTACCTTCATTATGATTAGTCACAATTGGCATAGATCTAATTAAATCGAAATGGATAATCAAGTCATATTTAATGGCAAACACATTTCAACAGTCCAGTTTTATATAACTACAGTGAAACCTGTCTACAATGGTCACATCTGGGGCCTGAGAGAAATGACCTTTATAGACAGGTGGCTTTTCTGTCTTGGTTGATTTCTATAGAAAAGTGTCATTTTGGGATTGTGAATAGTAGCCTTTATAGACAGGCGACTGCTCTATAGAGGTGGCCGCTAATACAGGTTTGACTGTATGTATCTCATCAGACTGTACGCAAACATATTTCGCTGACGACTGACGAGCTAGGATTAATTCGGGAGGAAATACAATTCACATTCAATAACTGAAGCGTCTTGCCTCATTCTCAGGAGGCAGCCAAGAGTCTTCAAAACGCCGCTAAAATGGTTAGACTTATTGCAGTAGCAGTGGCTTTGATGGTTTGAGGTGTCAGTAGCTAGAAGAAACTTTACGGAGAGAATGTTGACCCAAAACGTTTGGTCAATTTCGTACTTTCGTCGACAGGATAACGCAAATACCTGACCGCCCAATTTTGCTCTCGTGCCTGTCCCAGGCCACACAGAATGATCAACGATGAGAGACAGAACCAAGCAACAATAAGAATAATAACGACAACAAAAATACTGGGCGAGTAGGCCAGTAAAACTATAGCTCAAGTACTATGGGGGTTTATTATTCTGTAATGAATACATATTCTTGGTCACTTCTATCTCTGTTGCAATTTACAATTCTCTTTACTTTATCATATGAGAACCGATCCTGAAACACCCCCTTGTATGCCATTAACGTATAGTGTCATGGGCACTACTGAACTGAGAAGTGGCACACCGTTGAGGCAAGAGATGTGCAGAAGCAGCTTCGTAATACCTTGAAGCTTCCGAGCCCCAATACAACAGTCAATCATTATACATTCTCATCTGTCAACCGACAGAGATGCATTCCCAAGGACAAGCTAATACTTTAAGGGGTTGTATGGGATGGTGCCTTGATTTCGTATCCTGGATTTGGTAGACCGCCTTTGAAAAAAGACGAAGTTTAGCTTGGGTTGCAGCCGGAAAGCTACAGGTTGTATGGCAAAGCGACGTAGAGGAGACAACCAAGATGCGACTATTCCGCGCTTGCGTCGAGGGTGTGCTGTTTTATAGCGCCGAGGCATGGACACTAGTAGCCAGCCTCGCGAACGCCCTCGATGCAAGTCATCAAGCACTGCTCCAGCATGCACTTGACATACACTACCCCAAAATCATCAAAACAAGTGAAGTCTACAAGCGATGCCGATCGCAGCCCGCTTCTACGACCATCATTCGTCGTCGAGAAAGCCTTATTGCTCATGCTCTTCGAAGGCCAACCACACCCTTGGCAACGATTATTTTGGCTTGAGCACCAACTGAGCCATTCCGTCGCGGTGGAGCACTTATAAATCAGTATAAAAATGGAGTATGGTAACGCCTCGGGGCACACTTCCCGAACGCGTCAAATGATGATGGATTTGGTCTTAATTTGTAAAATTCGTTTGTTCTAAGTAAGATTCGAGATTCGGAAAACCTTACAATTTATAAACATTGTAAATTGTAAAAGTTGCGAATGAAAAAGTTGCGTAAATGGCCGCATCGCTCTCATTTTATGCAAAAGTTTTTTTACGAAAAGGGCCTCAGCGCACAATTCGCATCAGCATTTAATTATCCTAATTTATACGTTAATTATGCTTTAACAGCCTAATCAATTACGACGTCACAATGAAATGGCGATATCTGCGCTTGCGTCAAGTTGGTCTTTGTCAATTTTGACTTGCTTGATTCGCGATTGGACGATTCGTTTGAGAAGCGATCTAGCAATTAATTAGCAGCAATGCGTTGTAAGAAATTTAAAGGCAAGAGGCGACCGAAGCCAGTGGAAGTGAGCTTCTGTGAGAAACACATCAAGAAGGAGAGACGCGAAGGCTTGGCGGTCAAGAAGAAACAAGATCAACTGCGCCAAGAACTTGCGAAGAAGGAAGACGAACTCAAAATCTTGTCGCTGACGAACCCACGTCCAAGTCTGGATATTGTTTCAGACCATTCACTGGAGTTGATCGCCACCGACCTTGTCGCCTACGTGGTGGAATGGGCTAGCGATAAACTGCGCCTGGACGATGCTGAGCAGACTGAGAGAGATCACGAACGGTTCATCGTCAACGCCAGAGCAAGGCAGTCTGCTGCTGAGAATGAAACAGTCGAATGCATCAACGAGAAGAAACACCTTGAGAAGGAATGCGAGAAGTTCAAGGCATCCAACGGTATCATCCAGCAGCAATCTGATTCCGCAATCGCACAACTCAAAGACGGAGAAGAGAAACTGGAAGGATTGGAGAGCTATACTCAAAACATCTTGCTCCCATCGATCGAAGAAAACAATTCGAAGATCTCTCAGATGATAAATGAACTGAAACATCCGAGACAAGAAACGGAAAGAGCAAAACGAAAGAAGAAATGGTGGCAGTACTTGCTGTTCTGCACTTGAAAAGAAAACTCAACAAGAAATAGAAAAGAAATATGATCAAAATACATCATGATCAAATTGGTTTTGTATTCTTTGTCTCTCATATCATATTTTTACTTGCCATCGGTTGTAATTCACTGAAAAATGTATCGAAGGACATCTGCCAAAGTTGTGCGCACAATGATTGATGAAACTATTCTTGGTTAATAAAAACTATTCGTTTTTAAAAAGTGAAAGAAATTGACAAACAGTAGAAATAGAAGGACAGAAAATAAAGTTGCCCTCGCCACTAGTGTTACCGCAACGGTAGCTACTAAGAGACGGATCGAGCATGCGGACTGTATAATTTATGCTGCAGTAACATTGATGGGTTGACTTGCTGGTTCTCCGAGAAAATGAAACATAGACAAGAGACAGAGACAAAAACTAAGCACATCAAAGTTCTGAGTCTGGTCGCCCATTGCGACCGTCTCTATTGAGAGCCAACGACAAGTCAGTTATGTAGCCGCTCCCACGGGGAGTTACCTAAAGCTACGAGGACTGGGCACTAGACACAGCACATTCAATAAACTTTCGAAACGAGGCCAAAAACATGTGCGCGTCGTAACAACTAATATTAAAAGAAAGCTGATTTCATTATTTTTGGCTTAAAAATATCCACTTTTAAAAACTGAAAACAAATTGTCCGCAGGCGTTTCCTGTCTTTCTTACAATCTTGTCCATTCCGTGTTTGATATCATTGTACGATTTGATTTATAGATAGTCATATATTTGTCAATATATCATATACATGGCGTGTAGCAAAGCTCTATTTACAATACAACCACATTAACTACTACAATTGTCAATTTCTGTCCTTGAAGCTGTTGGATTTGATTGATAAATGTAGAATGCCATACATTAATTGGTAGCTCATCACTTTTTAAAATGGCTTTGATCAGTGTTCACTAGAGACAGCAATAATGAACCTGTATCTCTTGCTCAACGAAAGTCAAAACAAAGAATTCAAATGTCTGAGCAGACTGTATAACGCAGCTCTTACGCTGTACGGTCCGACCATGGTCCATGACCATGTCAACAGACAGTTGGCCTGGCCTAGTGAAGCATAAACGACAACACACCAGGACGGACAAGTGGCATAAATTAATACATCGGCAATTGTATAGTTACATTGCAATAGACGTTAAAATGAATAAATTATGTCTCTAAAAATTGTTCCAAATTAACACGAGAAAACTGATTTGAATTGGTTCAATGTTCTTGCCACTACGATACTCATGAAAGCCAAAACAATAACAATTCTTCGATGTATTCATTTTGTAACCGTGTCATTCCGCTTTGGAACAGTTTGCCTGAAAACTGTGCAGCAGCCACCTCAATCTATAGTTTCAAAAGTCAGTTAGAAAAAGTAGACCTTAGCACTCATTGTAAATTATTTTAGGCTGTACGTAAGTGTAAGATATCTTACCTGTATTCGCCTGTCATTAGTTTTTTATTGATGACAAATATATCAAAATCAAAATCAAAAATCAAAATCAAAATCAGTGATGAATCATGGAAGCCAAGGATGGTAAGGAAAGACTCATAATTTAATAAAAAGTCGACTTAATGTACACAGGACACTACAGACTACAGTAGATTAGTGATTAGAGTAGTTATACAGAACTGTATGTAAATCGATTAGGCTATTTGGTTACGGATGAGAGTGAGGCTGTTAGTCTGCATCGGTTCGCGGCAAGGAAGCAAGATGGCTGGCCGCTTGGCTTTGGGCTTTCGCTATTTAGCCAGTTACAAATCTATCCCAAACTCATTGAGCAAGGTAATAATAGAAATTTCTGTATATGCAAGTAATAATTCAATCTCCATAGAGTTCTTTTCTATTGAATTGAAACTGACGGACTACGGTGTCGATCTCTGCAGTCCATCTTGTGTAGAAAGTTTGATGAGTTGAGTCCATGTCAACAGACAGTTGGCCTATCCTACTGCTTAGTAAAGCATAAACGCCGACACACCAGGATACCTAGTTCGTTCTGTTAACTTGCATAGTGCATTTAAAAAATTAAATAGAATCATATCATCAAATTGCGCTGCTATTTTCAGTATTGTGTTGCTTATATTTGCTTTAGAAACAAGCAAGCTTTGCCCTCAAACATAACCAAAAATGGATGTTGCCTGCCCGTCGGAACATGTCGACCGTCACACATTTGGACGACCCAGTAAGTTTAAATCCTACTGTTGAATTCCATGTAAGTATTTATACTCTTTATATTTAGTTTCCATGATATTTTCCCTTTTTTGCGGCAGATTGAAGGTGCCGAGAGGAAACTTGTGACATTAATTCCTGGTGATGGAGTCGGCCCAGAATTGGTTGGATGTGTGAAACAAGTCTTCAAGTAAGTTCAGATTTTAGGGAAACCATTAGATTAGCATGTTTATATTGCCATTTGTTTTCCGGCAAAGGCAATAAGTTACAGCCTTTGAGGCATCTGAGCGTACAGCCAATACTGCATTCTGTGTTTTTGCGTGGTAAAAAAAAGTAGACTTCGAGACTGCGCAGATGGTGCACAGATAGGAGTCATACAAAATTTTCTTCAAAAAATTGAAGGTGGCTAAAATCAGTCAAAATAAGAGACTTGTGCTGATGCGCAGAGATTGAATTCTCTGTGCACTGCATAGAATGCAGTCTGGCCTACAGTACAGCTCCATATCTTCTAATTCGGCTCTTTTTGTGTTGTATGCCGTGATGAACTTTGATTATCTAGCAGCAGGGATCGTGTTGTCGCTGATGTCATTTTTTGTTCTGCCAGGTCATGCTTGCTTCTAATGCTTCAATTCTGTCACAGCACAGACTGCTTTTGTGAAGTTGCGACACGCTAATCTCACTTAAATTGTGCTAATTCTGCCAGTAAAATGACTGAACACTGGTCTTGTCCAAACGTTTCTTACAAACAGGCAATTGATTATCTGCACTGCAGACTACTGCAACCAGTGTTTTGTGTATTTTGCAGGGCTGCTGGTGTGCCCATTGACTGGGATGAAATTCCAATCAGGTAACATTTAATTTTTCATGATGTAATATAAATTGAGTTCTCAGCAGACATGATAGGACGCACAAAGCTGTTTTGTTAACAAGCATATTACATAGGCAAACTATTTTATTTTGTTCACTTTCATTTCTTCATTTATCATTGAATGTAACCTGCTGCATTTGCTATGGGCCCAGTTCTATTGCTTTTCCGCTATTGACTGTTCTGTCAAAGCGTCTTGCAGCATGACAAGAGACAACCTTGAAAATTTGTATGTAAGTGCAAGTCCTTCTTGCCCGTGCTTACTACTTACCAGTCAAATGTATAATGATGAACTTTATCGACGAGCAAATTTGATCCCTCCAAGCCAGCTGCTGAGGAGCCGTCGCTTGAAGATGGCTGGGCACATCATCAGAGCCGAGCAGTACTGTCCCCAGCCAGTGCAAAACATCTTAACGTGGCGTCCAACGGCACCTGTAAGACGAGGCCAAGGAAGATCTTTGACATATCTAGATCGAATGTTGCTTGATTGCAATGCCCCAGACCAGTTAGGCGCCATATCGCACCTGCGAAAGATCGCCCTCAACCGCGATGTCTGACGCAGCTCCTGTTTTAGGAGCAATGTCATTTTATATATATTTTATAGTCAAATGTATGAATGTTTTCTCAGGATCTTTGACAAATATATCAAGTATATCGAATCAGCATGTACTTATCAACTGTTATTCTCTCCGAATAGTTTATATTAATTGTCTGATTTTTCTCACATCAATCAATCAAATCAAATAAAAAGTGCCCCAAAGTGCTTGCTTGCTTGCTTACTACAATGCAGACAAATTGACATGTAGTAAAGAGATAATTAAAATAGTTGCAGCAGCTTTACAAAGGAGGCCTACAAGAATAGCACAATGAACAAAGGTCTCTGTATTATGTCCAATACATCAATTGCTTTGTACCTTCAGGCTGTCAATTTAATTCTACGCTGTTTCTTGTTTTAGTGACATTGGGATATATGGCAGTGGCTATTCGCTTGAGGATGTCATGAAATCAATGGAGAAGACAAAAGTCGGACTCAAAGGTGAACAGAATAGATTCAAAATACTTTGCAAAGTTTAATTTTGTTTGCAATATAGCACTGATTCCAGATTATGTTTTTGTGTCAATTTCTACGGACAAAAAATTCCTTTGCCCTCCAGAGCTCGAATTTCCTCCTCGGTTGGAAGCTACATTCCACTATACGATGAACAGGGCAATTAAGGTTGAAGGGCAAAGGCAGGCGTCATGTTTGTCCGTAGAAATTGACGCGATGACGTAGTTTGGAATCAATGCAATACAAGCAGACACTACTTTAATGTGAAGAATCCACGCAAGTAAAATGTTTTCAGAGAAGCAGATTTTGGATGTTGTGCAAGTTAAAAGAAAGTAGTTTTTACCAAACTATAATTTCGCGACTAATTGCATATAAATGACAAAGTGACTGCAAATACACTAGAGCTCTTCCAATCTTTGATTTTTAATTTGTCTGGTCTAGAATAACTATTATTTGAGCTTTTAGTGGACACACTAAACACTGCGGTTGATTTGTACTTCGTAAAAATAATAACAACGGAAGACTTTACAGCCTCATGCGTCTTGCAACTCAACAGCCTCGATTCGGCGTAGAGGCGCATCAAACATGGCATGCACTAGCGTACTGTAAGAGGCAGAATTTGCATTGTGTTCGTGAAGACCGTTGATGTAACGCCAAGGCTCTATTGCTACTGTAACGGGTAAGGCTCTTGACGACTGAGCCAGGGGATGCGTGTTCAAATCTCAGCTTGGCCCTAAATACTCGCTGAGCTATACAGTTACATTAGTTGACATACTCGGATCTGTTGTAGTGAGACACCTTGTTTATCCCGCAACAGTTTCTAGATAGCTGTGAAATTAATTTCAATAAGAAATGTGTCTGTTGTCTTTGGTTCTGTTGTTTACATCTGCCCAAATTGATAAGGTTTATGATGTGTATTCTGTCAATCATAATCTCTGTTTCATGTTAGCCTCAATTTCATCCAATATCCGTGATCTGTTGTAATGAACCTACGCAGCAATGTAAGGCCAGAGGTGACGTGAATCTCAAAGACGAATGATCTTCCTGTTTGAAACTGTACGCGTTATTTGATGACTTTCGCAGATATCTTTGGGGATAGAACAGTTTATTTATAAACCAGATACATGTTGACTGTCTTCATCTCCTTGAAGGTATAGTCCAGCTGTTGTCGGTAGTTTATTCCACACAGTTGCCTGAAATGATTATAAACTGTTGTGTCCTCTTGATATAGCCTCGTAATCCTTACATTATCCTATAACATGTGACTTTTTAGAATCAGATTCGAAATATACTTCTACACGACAACATTGTCTCTTATCGAATCCTACATAAACCCAGTGCAATGTTGTTTCTAATATTATTTGTCAGAAGTGTTATGATTAAACCTGAGATGTTTCATTCTGTAGGGGCTCTCACAACACCATCAAGCATCAGTGGTCAAACTCATTTGTCATTGAACCAGAATCTCAAGTAAGTCAGGATTTTAGCCAACACATCTTTTCAATCAATTCGGTTTCCGCCCTCGTATTCCACTGCATTACAAGCAGTTACCTAAGTGGTATGTTTCATGGAATGACGAGTCCATCCGAGCAAATGCTAGAAACAATAACTATTGCTTACAATCACTGACTCGAAGAATGCTAGCTAATAATTAACCCCTGTCCTGCTTGTAAAACTATTTAAATGAAGACTTGAAGTCGCTTTACCAATTGCTGATTGGTTGCTTGCTAAGGACTAACTATCTGATTGGTTATGTGTTGCTACTTTTGATTTGCTTTGAAAACGTGTATACACGTCAATAGCAGGACAAGGGTTAATATGTTATATTACTTAACTTAAAATATATGAACAATGCAACTAATTAAAACTACTTTACTTAAAAAAAATTAATGTACAATGCAACCGAGTAAAGTTACATGTTAAAACTCAATAACGCTAAATTGATTCCTTAATGCAACCTCGCTGTAGTGTTGATCGTAGCTGCTGTCAGGCTATACGAATTGCAACATCATGAATACGACAACTGTCATGTTTATTTATTTAATTAGTTCTATTTATTTATTTTTTGTTTACTTGTTCTTTGTTATTATTATTCATTTATTTATTTATTTTTATATTTTTATTTATTTATTTTTATTTATTTAGCTATTAATTTTTTGTTTGTTTATTTATTTGTTTCTTTTTATACTGTAGTTTATTCGAACAACAATTAGTAGATACAAAATGAATAAGAAGATAGAGGTAGTATACAAAGCTACTGCTAATTTAGCTATCGAAAAATGTAGATTTACTTTGAAATAAACGCTACGGAATATCCTTAATCAAGCTCCTTTATCATCATGACTTAGTAGTGAAGGTAGGTATCCATGACGATAGATATCAGCCAATCAGCAACCAAGGCTGCTAATCAATCAGTTATGGCACAAAACTATTTTGATACGAGTTTATGCTCACAAACAGATGTACTGGAATTACTAATTAGTAGAGCTGGGTCGATTGTGGATTTTAAACTATCAATTAATCGACCCAAACAATCGATAAACTATCGATTAATCGGACCATACAGAGGCCTTTTGTTCCTTGTCTTATTGTCGTAGTTTGCCTTTGTAAAGTCATTGTAATTATCTTCTGGTTCGGTAATCTCTTTGTTTTATGTACTTTTGTCTGCTCTTTAATGAGCGAGAAGGTAATTGTAAACTGAATAATGGTGTCTAGTCCTTTGAAAGGCATCAACAGAAGCACATCTTTTTTGGTATCGATGAAAGGATGGTTGAACTGGACAATCGATTGCCAAAAAACAATCGATTAATCGATTAATCGATGCATCGGACCCAGCTCTAGTAATTAGCTCATTGTGGTCAGGAGTAGCTGCGCATATGCAATTAGTAGTTACATAACAATAATTTAACTTGATCTCGTGTGTTACAATAAGTCAAAACGGCCATTCGGTGGCACGCGTGACAACAGCAAGAGGTCTGTTTTTTGCCTTATGACGAATCACGAAAAGTACACTCATCTTACATTTTTGTCATTCTTTCTTTGACGTTGTACCCGTGCAAAATTTCTTGTAGCCTAATACGTGCTATATAATTGCCATATTGACAGGAATAGTGCCGCTCTGGGTACCATTGCTAATTTGTTTGGTTTTGTTTTCTGCCTCAGAATAAAATTGGATCTCTTTGCCAATGTTGTACACTGCAAATCCCTTCCAGGATTTAAAACCAGGTAGGCCAATAGTCATGTTGATCTTGTCGCATTGCTGTTGGCAGACAATGACCTGATTGAGATACAGTGAAACCTGTCTATAACGGTCACCTTTGGGACCTGAGGAAAATGACCTTTATAGACAGGTGGCCTTTCTGTCCAGGTTGATTTCTATAGAAAGTGTCATTTTGGGGTTATGAAGAGTGGCCTTTATACACAGGTGGCTGCTCTATAGAGGTGGCCGCTAATACAGGTTTGACTGTAGTATTAATCAATGGAGACAGACAAGACACGTAGGATTTGTATATTTTTCTTTTTCTTTTTACTGTGATGATCACGTGACTTTCAAAATACACTCACAAGCTTCTCAAACACCTCCAGGGTGATTTCTGACAAATTACAATATTTGTAACTTGTTACGAGGCTAACATGCATTGGAAGCTACATTGTATACTAGACTTCTTCCTTGTTTTTCTGAATCTGTAAATTATGATAACACTATTTTTCACCTCTCATAATTGCGAACTCAAATCAAACGAATATTTGTTTGAAACAGATTGGTACTAAAACCACCAACAACTTACTCCAAGGCCAGAAAATCATTTGTTTGGTATAACAGGGAGAGAAAATTTAACGGACTTCCCAGCTGACGCCTTCAATAATGTAAACTCAAAATGCCGCCGCTAATAGCAGCCACTAATCAAAGCATTTGATCAAACATTGTTATGGAATTCATGCTGTATACTAAGGCCGCCTGCTGGAAACCATTGTTGACCTTTTTGACTGGTTGTACTATTGTCCATCTTACTTGATATGATTTCCTTGATTATTAGTTTCCATCAGTTGCACATGTCTTTTCTCTTGTTGTCAGATATGATGACATTGACATTGTGGTGATACGAGAACAAACTGAAGGAGAGTACACAAGTCTTGAGCACGAGGTATTCCTGCACTATGAACCAGGCATTGACAGCCTGCTCTGTAAATGCCCTGTATGGCATGATGGGAAATAGCAGCCTTTTATTTACAGCAGGAGCAGAGGAGCGTAATAGAGAGAGAGTAGTGTATTTCAAGACATATAAACGTTATTGACGGTTGTATAACGAGGCGTTAATTACAATATGAACTAAACCAAAAGCATTCTTTTACTACCATTTCTTGATGTGTAGTATGTTTTATTGAGACAGTTACTTACTCTTAGTGGTCATAGGTTAGTACACATGATTAATTAATACACTGCAACCCAGTGTCACAAATCTAGAATAATGTAAAACGATCTAGGAGGATTGACATAATTGATTTATTCTTAGTTTATGATGTAATCAGAATATTCTAGATTGAGCTATTTTTAGATATGATGTATTGTAAGGTTCTAGATGTTCTATAAATGGAAAATGATGTCATTTGCATGTAAGTGTTAATTATTCTAGAATGTTCTGTCTTTGTAAATGGTATAAATTGGGGACTCCTGAGAAGCAGTCCTCAGCTATTGAGTGGAAAGTAACTTGTGTTATGGGAATACATTAATTGGAAGACCATCTGCTGTCCAAGCTGCTGCCTTTATCTATTGTTTACAAAAGAATTCTGGACCACGATCTAAGGTGGATTGTGTAACCTGGTTAATGTCATGCCACTGCGTAAATTAATTATGCTCTCCGAGACTCCTCAATTTTGCACTTTTTATGTACTTTGATATCAGTTTGCTTATTATCACAGCTCATTCTTTATCACATTTTAATCTGGTTGTGATACTAACTGACTTGTAATCTACCTATATTGACTATCAGAAATGTTTTGGAGTAGAGCTTAATGTCACAGAGAAAAGTTCAACCAAAACTCTAAACTTGCGCAAAGATGTAACTTCTGCCTCAACCAAAAGCACTAGAAGATATTTGCTAAGTATCATCGGCAGTGCAACATTTTAAAATCAAAGCCTGCTATAACCTGCTCGAGAAATCTAGGTTTTGATCTGTTCATGATTCGTCCAATTTTGTAATCAACTAGTAGAGAGAAGCACTGACAGGCAGGCAGACAGGCACATTCAAAGGAAAGTTGCTTTTCGCCGCTGATTTGGAAATAAAACTCCATATAGGAGAATCAACATAAGATTTGATTTGGAAATATAATCCAAGTTTCTATTTCAATTTTTGTGTTATTTCTCTGTTAAAGTGGGATCATTTGCACTGTGTGATCCATCGCTCTAGGAATTTTCTTGCAGCGATTTTAATGTCATTGATTGACCTTTAGAGTGTTCCTGGCGTCGTCGAGATGATCAAAGTTGTCACGAAAAAGAAATCAGAGAGGATTGCTAAGTTTGCTTTCGATTATGCTCTACGCAATGGCAGGAAGAAGGTGACAGCCGTTCACAAAGCCAATATTATGTGAGTTAATGACTTGTAAGTAAGCATTGTAATACTAACTTTAAGAATTAATCAAGACAGAAAATTGATGACTTTTGCTGTGACGCTTATATGCGAAAGAATACTGTATGTTCTATGCTGTAGCCTTGATTGTGTTCCCATTTTACGCAATGTCGGAGGATTACCAAAAAACTGCAGAACAAACTTGAACATGACAGTGAAATGTCATGATAGACAGGCTCTTTTGTAATGACTAAATACTAATGATAAAATATGCTAATGTGCTAAAAGTCCTAATTAGCTAGTGTAGATCTTTGGTGGAATACGAAAAGTCGAAAACAGGCTATTACATGTTCTTGCAATGCAGGTCTTTCCCCCTCCAGTCAACTTATATCCGTTTCATTTCCAGGAAGCAAAGTGATGGCTTGTTCTTTGAGACTTGCGCAGATGTCTCTAAATTGTACCCAAGAATCAAGTTTGACGGGCTTATTGTAGACAATGCTTGCATGCAGGTGAGGATATCCACATAGGCTCATTCTGTTAAATGTACCGCTATCCTTCTATGTAGAAATGAAAAAGCGTCTCTAGCAGACATTTCCTTGATTAGTGTGATAGATGCCAGAATGGTGCAATGTGTTGTTCTCCTGTGGCCACCTAAGGTGTTGATTCTACACTTCTTCTTTATATTTAACGACATCATCTGGTTGAATGCTACACTGTTGCCTGATAATGACATGGTATATAGATGATAATATTAACTAATAAAAGAACTTAGTTCGCTAACACTAACACTAATTTGCAAAAAATTAGTTCGCTAAAACTAAAACTAATTGATTTGAAAAGTAGTTCGCTAAAACTAAAAGCTAAATGCTCAAAAAATTATTTTCGCTAGAAAACTAAAAGCTAATTGTCACACTTTTTATGAAAGGGAAGAGGAAACTTGCAAGCAAATTAAAGTGTCTTTATCTTCCTTCAAATTTGAAGATAATCAAGCTGAGACAAGAAGTTGTCCGAAGGATTGACTGTTGATGATTTAAACAAAGTGATCTACCACTTTATAGGCACGCAGCAAGTTTTGTCTGTTGGATTGTACTACTGGCTGATTTATATGGGCTGTCACAAGTTCCAATGTCCAATGTTGATAGTATTGACAGCAATCAACAACCAAATCATGTTCGCATTTTCTTAGTGTACTTAATGAAAGATGAGACATGTGAGGAATGTGACACTGGAAGGGATAGCTCCTCTTAATAAGACACCTTCGTAACAGCAGAAAAACAAATAGATGTACACCATACTGCATTTGGCGTTTCTCTTAATTTAATTTCTTTCAGGAAAACCCATTTGTCAACAGTTCAGCGACATTTTTTATTCCAAAATTAGCATAAATTAGTTTTACAGAACGAAATTTAGCTAAACTAGCCAACTGGCTTGAAAATTAGTTTGCTAAAACTAAAACTAATTTTGTAAAAAACTAGTCTCTCTCTTAACGCCAAAACGCTCCACAAGGGAACGAGACGTGATCACCACATACAAATACAAATTTTACAATAAATGCCTAACGCCTAAGAAATTGAAGATACTGCATTGCGCCATGTGTCCCTGTGCTGAGCCATGGCCATTGCCTCTCGTTGGGTGAGACCCATCCGGAGGAGATCGACACTGAGCTGATCCTGGTAGGTGCTTCGAGGTCGACCGCGTCGGCGGGGCTCTGACGGGTAATGGCGGAGTAGGAGCGCCAGCGGGATGGTCTGTCTTCGCATAGCGTGTCCGTAGAGTGCCATCCTGAAGCGCCTCAGGAGATCTGTTGCTGGCGAAAGCCTTGTTCGTCGGTACAGATCATTGATCGGGTAGCAGGGTAGCGCACTCCGATGGCCCTGCGCAGTAACGCACGATGACTAGCATCAATTCTGCTTCCCAGCGTACTGGTGATTGTCCACGATTTAAAAAAACTAGTCTCAAAACTAAAAACTAACGAAAAAGATAGTTCGCTAAATTGGCGAACTAATTTTAGTTCGCTATTTACACCCCTGCTCACTTCCCATCAATCTGTCAGCAGTTTTACGATGTTGCCTTATTTTCTTCTTAGCTTGTCTCTAACCCCAAACAGTTTGATGTCATGGTTCTACCAAGTCTTTACGGTAGCATTGTCGATAACGTCGGAGCATCATTGGTTGGTGGGGCTGGTGTAGTTCCTGGGAAGAACTTTGGCAGCCAATTTGCCATATTCGAACCGGTAACTATGAATGTCAGTGTACGTTGGCTGCAGTTGTCTAACTGGTTTGTCAATTGTATTTTCGACCTTTTCTTTTACTTGGAATAACCTTGCAAGGCAATTGATCAACTCCTTTGGGCCATTGATTTGTAAAACTGCATAAAAGTCACTACGATTATTTGTCAGCTTTGCTGAGAGTTGACCGCTGGACACCTGGTTAGCAACCAGAAATGTTAACCTGCCTTGATCACACCAGCAACAACTTACCTCGTTTATCACTAATCTACTTGACTCCTCATATTGGTATGTATATGGTGGATACTGGATTGATAGCACTATCTGTTTGTTGCAGGGTGCCCGACATACGTATGCACAAATGGCTGGCAGGAACGTTGCAAATCCGACGGCCATGCTTCTCTCATCATGTTACATGCTCGAGCATTTGCAGTAAGTAGCAGGGGAGGATTAATGGTCTAATGTGTTATATCGACATGGCCATCATTATCATCCTTTATTCAGATATTCCAGCAATAAACAGCAGCTGGTACATTAGCCCAAAATATGTACACAGGCATGGCAATTTTCGGTAGATCTGCAAACATTTTGTTGTTTTGTCATTTTCTAACTCTTCTAAATTCGACAAGAAAGGCTGTGACTGAAAAAGCATTATGGCTGACTGTAGAATGTTCTTCAAGAAGGGTTCCATTTGATGAAAATAATATAGACGGTCGTCCACATAGAGAGGCCATCTTTTATCCTTTTGATGTACTTGCTATATAAGTTACGCCATGAATCACGGTCAGATGTGACTGGCAAAGTAACACCAAAGAAAGACCAATCAACATTTAATACATCACCATACGATGTGCCGTGTCCTTAGCGATCATATAGTAGTCAGCAACAAAGAATCAAACAAACAACACACTTTTAAACTTGATGCTAATCGTTTTGATATTTAGCAAACTCAAATGTATTGCTGGCACTTGAGTTTAATTTTCTGCAACACTTTAGCACCATCTGTGATGAATAGTATATTGCTACAGGTAGTCGAGAAAATAATGACTTCAGATTCTGTGACTGATTTGCTAATCAAATTGACTGATTTCAGCTTGTTTGGGCATGCCCGTCTTGTGAGAGATGCCGTTTTGAAGACAATACAAGAATCCAAGGTATGACATCATCAATGCTGACAAAGCAAAAGTATGTAGAAATTACGACAATAATGTTGGAAAGCCTTGTAATGGGGCTTTAGTGGTATTTCTCCAGTAGAATTTAGAGTTGGTGAAGTCAAGGCCGTCTTTTCGGATGAGGACAGACAGACAAACTTACAATGTGGCTTATATATAAGATAACATCACTTTCTATTTATAGAATATCGGGCAACCTTTATTACATCATAGCAAGACATAAGTCAGTCTAGAATATTCTGAATTTCTGATTACATTTACTAAAAGTGGATCAATGCGCCATGCGCAGTCCCAGTGCATGTCGGTATATAAGTGAATTGACCTCTGCCACTGGTGAAGACGTCAGCAAAATACTTTGTTTACAACGCAATCAATCGTACTCTTTTCAGTAATTGTTAATTTCAGTGATTGTTCTTGGCTGTCAAAGTTGTAGATTTCAGCTCAAAACCACGTGCCTAAAACATTTGTATCCCGTCATGCATTGGGGCTGCGCCTGGTCCATTGTACCAATCCTTCTAGAACATTATGGATTAATCTAGATCTGTGACATACCATCTCATCATCCTAATTGCATTTGTCTCATTTTTTAGAGTTTGACGCTTGACATGGGTGGAAGTGCCAGCACCACGTCTTTCATCCAGCAAGTCATTGGCAATATCGCAGCTTCCAATTAATAGCTGATCAATTTCATTTTATGCCAGAAAGAGTATGCGGTTTGTTGAATTGTGTTGCGGTTTAAAATCTCAAAATTGAAATTCACTCTGTAAATATTTACGTTGTAGAATGTAATGATGTTAGATTTCAAGATAGTTATTGGCTGGTGTTAATAGAATGGTCCGTTGTTGCCTCAGGCATCTCACGTTTTGGCACTTCTTGCAATTAGTCTTGTACAGTTCGGGCGATGAGCTGTTTGGCATCATTTCCTGTCTTAGCGTCGTGGTTTGCAAATTGTAAGCAGAAGGCCACTTTTCGTTTCTCACTTTTAGTATCAAAGCGTAAACAAAATCTTGTCAGATTCTCCAACCTTCTTCTAACTGCTGGTTTGTATTGATAAGCAAAGGTGCGAACCCCTTAAGATTAGGGGTAATGCCCCTGCATTTGAATAGAGGGGTGCGCTGTTCCATAAACCCCTCGGACAAAGCATTGCTATTTCTTCAGTTATTCAGTGGCGTTAGTCTACTTGCATTTAATCCTCAGCAGTTTTCAGGGTGTTGAAACCAACAGCTGTTATTCTCACCAAATTGTCAGCTGTCTGGCTTGTCTGCACATCAGGATTACTTCTTGTTGGCAAGGTCACTTGATCTGCCAAGTATATACAACTATCAAATTCGAAGAGGAGAATGCCTCCAGAAATTGCGCTTGCTTTCGACTTCGTTGAGCGATCACTACTTCTTAATTCTCATGGTAGCATTCATATCAAAGCAAGATCATTTTTGCAAGAATCCAGTTCAAGAATCATTGAATGCAGTCAATATTGGCCATCAATGCCACAATCCTCAACACCAGACTGGTAATTGCAACTGTGGATAATAGCCAATGTGGGCTTTAAATGCAGGTCCAAGTAAATATTGTGGTTTGTAGGATATAATTAGCATGCCTGGCCAGCAGGACCTTCTTCAAGCACCACAGCATGTTGTGCTCTTTAGCAGCAGCTAGAAGCCAATGTAACAAAGCATTACTGTGTGAGAAATGGTTCTGAAATTATATGAACTATATCAAGATCAACAACGCTATTAAGCCTTGCAATTTCTCAGATATATATATACTTTCTCCGCTGTGCTAACGTCCACTCTTGGCAGTGCAGCCTTTTAAAACTGCTCGGAACAACACACCCCTTCAATCCCAAGAAAGAGACAACACAACAGAGATCAGTAATGCCAACGTTTCTTTGCATTCTCAAGCAGGACTACTATCAGTGTGCCTGACGTCATTTGAGAAATTTACATTCTTGGTGCAGGCAACTCGACAGTTCTTGGAAAAATATAAACTCCAACATTTGCTGTGAATAACAAAACGGTAAAACTAAAAAGTGATCATGCCATTAAATCATATTATTAAGAGCCCGCTGCTTAAACGACAGGTGTTGTCAGAGTGCACTGCAAAATGCGCACATTTACAATTCACCTGGATATCATATTACAAATAAATATAACGAATTGCGTGTATCAACTTGGCATGTCAATACTATGTAGACTCATCAATATTCTATATGCCAAGATGGTTTTGGAGACATTACCAAGAATATTCCTATTTACAAGCGTCACCATCTTCCGGCTTTAATACTGTCAAATAAAACCAAAGTTCTCGATCAAGGGTTGCTTACACTAAACCGATGCAGAACTGCTTGAAAAAGCAAACTTTTAAGTATTTACATATCTCGCAGTGCACTGTGGGGTGCTGTTGCTATCGACGAAGCAGTCATTGTAACCAACATCCAATTAGCGACTGCAAGAAGTATCTTCCAATATGAAATGTGTTGTTGCGGTGGCTTCAGAGAACTGTCGAACAGTCAAATGATCGACCTCCCGTTGCACTCTTCAATACAGACTCAACAAATGTCTGCAGATTTCCAGCAACTTGAAATCCTTGAAAAAGATAAAAACAAGTTTGATTGAAGAAAGTGACAAATTGAATCAAATCAAAATCTGTCTGTGAATACAGGGTCTCATTTGTAAATAAAGAGTCATATCTTCTGTCGATCACACATTTTTGTGACAGCTTCAAAGTAATCAATCTTCACCGTAAAATCAATCGAAATTCTTAGAAATTACGAGTCCCTGTGATGGACCTTAGCAAGACAATGGTTAATCTTGTCACGTATTGCAGTTGAAAGAGACATAGAGCGGGAGCTGGGAACATTTAATCACGGGAACGACGTAAAAGCGTTGGATATGTGCAAATTGAAGGAAAAGATGCATGGATTCCATTTATGGATTGCTGGCAATCCAAATCGGTGCCAAAGACCTCGAAATTGCTCA